>BPLR01003974.1:0-213050 GCA_021605095.1 Caerostris extrusa | reverse complement strand
ACGTATTGCTAAATCTCTTTTCAAATGAGTAGTTTGATAGCCGAATGACTAGCGCACGTGGCGCTCGGTACTAAGAGGTTTCCGCCTGAGTCCCGGCGGTGGATGTTTGAGTAGTTCGGAATCCTCTTAAAAGTAGGTCCCTTTCTTATGTTCGTAGAGCACTGGCTGACAACCCTACCCCCGTAAAGAGAAAAACATCTCCTGTTTCGAATCTGGCAGTAAGCAGACATCCATAGTGCCATGTGGAGTGCTAAGCAAGTTAGGCTACAAACAATCACATTTGAAAATGAAACTTTCTATATTTAAAATACTGATGGATGTATTTCTATTAATTGAATTACTGATCGCTGATACCACATGAGTCAATATCAAAATGCTGCAGATTTAAATAAACTGATAATTTTTTGACTCCGCATTAATTTTTTAAATATCTGGTATATTTATGCCTTTCATAAGAATTTTAACAAAACTGCCGATAACATCGGCCTCAATTTACGCTACACAATGACAAGGTCATTGTGTAATATTCCTTATAAAATATAAAAACGACTTAAATACAATTTTGAAAGGAAATATGACTCATCTTACTGCAATCAGCTATCAAATTATGTAATTAAATATGACTATCTTGCAACCAAGCAATATTGCACCATACTTTTGTTGATGCATCATACATTGTTGATCCACTAAAGAGTATTATGCAAGCACTCCTTTAGAAACCTGGCCACTATAGACACACCCTGCTGCGAAACACCATACCACAAGATATATATAATTCATTTTTCCAGACGGGGTAGCGTATTAAACAATCGACTGGGAACACCATGGAGTAGGGTTTACCTTGGGTCATCGATTTATACAGCAACATTTTTTACCGTTCAGGTTATAAAGGAACAGAAAACGGAAAGAAGAATGAATATATATATATAAAAACCCCGGATGATTGTGAAAGATTTTACTTTCGATTTCCTTTTAAAAATCGAACCCTCCCCGTCTTTTTTTTTTTTTTTTAAATCCCCCCCCAAGGCCGAAGCAAAACAGTCCCAATTGATTGCAAGGAATAAAAACCATGCTTAAGAGAGGAAAAAAAACTTGGAGGGAGAAAATAAAAATAAAAAAATCATAATATTGGCAAAAAGTAAGTATAGAAATGATACATGCTACGCTTTTTGCCGATAGGTAAATTGGTTTTGTATACATTTTCTTTCTTTTTTTTTGCCCCGTTTGAAAAAAAAAATGCTCTAAAAAAAAGAAATTTATGAGTAATACATTCTCAGAAAAGTGAGTAAACGATTCCTATAATGCTATTTCCACCCTCCTTTGATAACGTGTTCAGACGCGCAAGCGGAAGACTTAATTTTTTATTTTATATTTTTTTATCTATATAAAGATATGTATATTTGAGATTTTTATCTGACTTAAAACATCAAATATTTTTCAATCACAGCTCGTCTTTTTTACAGCTATCTTTTGATGTCGCGGTCTTTGCAATTTGATTCCTCTCCGCTAGATTTCACTTCCTTGTTGTTGCTGTTTTTGTTAAAAACATAACCAAAAAGTCAGTCGCCTATAAAAGGGAGTGTGTGATTTCTTGTTTATTTATTTTATATTTCGTAAGAGCCAATGTTAAAGGTGTTGGATTCTATCTCTTCGAAGTGTGAATCTTATTTGTGTTTTCGTAAAGGCACAAACCCATTCGAAGAGAAATTATTTTCGAATGAAGTATAAATTTGCATGTTTGCGAGATAGGAATGGGGGAAATAAACAAATTTTTTTTAGCACTATGACGAAATGAGACTGTTTCTTGTGGTTGCAATTTTAAGGCGAATTGGTTTATTACTCAAAAGAGAGAGTTAAATGTGTTTTGATATTTTTTGAAGTGAAAAAAATTAATAATTCTATTTCATGTAGGTCATTTTGTACTTTGCCATCAGTTTAAAAATTTTAGATTAACATATTTTGAGAAATAAAAAGACAATTTTATTTTTTGGAAGTGGTAGTAGTTCGAATTTTTCAATACGTGGAATTTTCATGGTCTTTCAATATATATTGACCAAGAATGTCCATACGAGATTTTTCAAGACGTAGAATGATTTTCATGGTCTTTCAATAGCTATTGATCAACCATGTCCACTCTTTCTACTTTCTTAAAAAAAAATGCTAAAGGAAAAAATTGTTTTTTAATAATGCATAAGCAATGTTTCTTATAGCAAGTAAACAGAAATATTTTTTTCTTCTAATGCAGCTGGCAAACTTTTAGACATGGACGTCTTGGAGGCCTTAAGGCAAGCGCTGCACAGACGTTACCTCACTTTGCATTACCCAGGGGACGGCATGTAACTTGAAGATACGGACGCGGAGTAACAATGCCCCGCAGCGCTCTACGATCCTATTAGGACCGGGATCTACGGTTTAAAGTGGATTCCGAACCACTACAAACACCCATGGGCAAAGCCGGGATTTGAACCGATACCTGTGGTACCGAAGAGAGCGCTAGCCATTCGGCCTTAAGTTTTAAATACAATTAAGTATTTTATGCAATTAGAATTTCGAAAAATAATTAACCACTTGAATGTTGGAAATACAATTAAGTATTTTATGCAATTTTCGAAAATAATTAACCACTTGAATGTTGGACATACAATTAAGTATTTTATGCAGTTAGAATTTCGAAAAATAATTAAACACTTGAATGTTGGACCTCTCTTTGTAAAAATGTGAATCGCGAATAGGCTACCGTGATCTAAAATCATTATTTTGAAACTGCTGCTGCTTTTGTATTCGTTAAAAAGTATTTTTATATTGAATGGATTTTTATTATCAATACTTAAACTAAATTTAAAAACATTCAAGTTGAGATATGTAACTATACATAAGAAACATACTTTTTAACCTATCTAGTACTTTTATTTCTCTCATATAAAAACTACTAAAATAAACAGGTGCATTACAATATGCATACGAAGATCATTATAATTATTATAGCCAGACAAAGAAACATCCAGAAGTAACGTCTGCTTCTCGAATATTTACTCGAATAAGCACATATAATAAGCTTTCGCATGCATTAGTCTGAAGCACAAACAAAACAGAGTTGAAGCATAATTTTTGAATACTTTAACGTTAGTCCAATTTCGTTGTCGACAACTTCGAATAAATATTCCATAAAGGATTATAATATACAAAACAGATCGAAGACTTAACATGGTTATTATGCAAGTCTTGAAATCATCGCATGCGTTATCAACGAAATCTCCAGGAAAATAAAACAGCAAGTTATGTAGAGTAATTTTTACAAATGTTTTTGACGTATGTTCAAGAATAAAATTTTCACAAAGCATTGATTAAAAACCCGTATCTTGCACATAACATTCACTATCAGCATGTTAACCAAGACATGGTTTATTAGACATGGATACACATTATGTAATCTCACTGGGTGAAAAGCCATCGCTCATGTCATCATACCAGCTGCTGAAAATACTAATTTGCAACAACGAGCGCGCGCTTTAAACTGGTCCATGCAAAAGCTTTAATTAAGAAGTGCCCCTTATACTTTTCAATTCCCTCAATGCAGCAGCTGGCCGAGGGAAGAAATCGAATAGCTCCACGTTCCGTGAACAGTCACGCTTTCCTTGTAGCCACATTTGGAAACCCCGTAGGCATCAAACCATTCCACAACGTTAATACCTCGTTATTACGAACTGTTCAATTATCTGGGGGAGTGGATGCCCTTGCATGATCATCATCTTCCCTTTTCCGAACACACACTGACCTCATCTTCCAACTTTTACCAACTCACCTCACGTTCTTTCAGGTCCAGCTAATCAACAATGGGGTTCCACCTCTGTTTTATCTAAATAGACACTGTAACCGCGGGAGTTTTGGTAAATAACGATATTTATCCTGGAGAAAAGGGGGCTCCTTCGACGCGCGGAACACTCCCAAGGGAGGGAAGCCTGTGTCAGATTGTCCTCTAAACCCAGCGGGGTGTCAACAAGCTGTGTTCCTGCTCCGTGCCACAAACGCGTTATTTATGTAAATACAGATTGTCAGCTACTGTCTATTGCTGGCTTGTCAGTGGGGTGTGTTTGAGTATGAATATGGGGATTGCCGAATCCAGCAGCACTTCCGAGTGCGACATGTCAAAATGATATTGGTATAATATTATGGTTCTCATTACTATAAAGGTATCAGCACTGAAATATATGTTTGTGTAATGGAATGGAAAGTTTAGTGATTGCGATTTAAATCTTTCCTCCCACCTAAATATTCTCTTTGCTGTAAATTGAAATAAATCTACTTAAAAATTGATTCTGTGTGATTTCACATGGCCACAAAAGCGATATCTGCAAAGCTAAAACAGAATCAAAAATAACTGTTTTTAAGTATGTTGAAAGTTGATCATTTGAATATTTTTATAGCCTCGTTCCGAAACATCATGAAAAAAGTATAATGGTATTGTAATGAACGCTATTATCAGTGTAATGATGTATAATTATCTTTAAAATCGCTTTACTTTCTCAAGATTTAATAATTTTGCTTATATTAAAGGTGTTAATGGTTATAATAAGAGATGTTAATGTGTGTGTGTGTGTGTGTTTCGAAAAAGAAACTTTAATTGATTGGTTTAGTTGCTTTTACTTTATGATTCTTTATGCACTTTTGTTATATTTAATTATGATTTTCACCATTGCAAATATTAACTAGCTATATAGTTTCATAATATAGGGCCTGAATGGCTGGCGCTCTGTCGCTCGGTACCGGCGGTGCCATGGCTGTTTGTAGTGGTTCGATTCCACTTTAAAAGTAGGTCCCGGTCAAATAGATCGCAGAGCGTTGCGGGGCATTGTTACCCGCGTCCGTGGCTTATCTTCAAGTTACACGCGCCCTGGGGTAATGCAAAGTGAGTACGTCTGTGCAGCACTTGCCTTAAGGCATCCAAAGACCAAGCTGTCTGTGTTTGCCAGCTGCATTAGAAAGAAAAAAAAAAAGTTTCATAATATTAATTTTAAAATGATTGTTTTTTTAAATAGAGTTGAATTGTTTTCTTTATCAAATGCATATTTAAAAGAATAATATTATGAAAATTTGCAGAAAATGTATTTCATTACTTGTAATATTAGGATTAAAAATAAAATAATGAACAATGATTCATTTAAAATGGATATATAATAATTATTATAAAAATTGTCATTTTACACTTTTAAATAAATGTTTAATAAATGTGTTTTGTTTTTCATAAAACAATCTGTTTAGTCTGCATTAATAATTAACGACAAATTTCAAATACAAATAATCATGCTTATAATATTTTAATGATAGCAACATGATAGCTACTGGAATTTGTATTACCCCCAAAGTAATGTTTTTGGGATCTAAATTATTTCTTTCACACTACCAAACAGAACTCAAAAAGATTGCGCTTTTTATTCCTTTAGAAAACACAAAGGTTAGAAATTGATATTTGTCTGAAGCATCACAAGATGTTTTCATTGACTTCACAGATTTTGCGAATTTTTGGCAATGAAATTTTACCGGATCGAATAAAATCAGATCAACATTTTTCTATAATTTAAAAAATTTTTGTTTATCTAGCTTGATAGTTAAAGGTAGAAAGTAATTACATAATAATCATACCTAAATTACACTTTTCACTCTAGAATCTAAGCTTATTAATTTTGATCTTTTGAGTTTACTCTCTTATATTTACTACTTTTCTCTCTTATCTCGCATCTGAATTTTTTTTTTTTTATAAATCTATTCAAATTCATTTCAAAAGTAAAAAACTAGCCTATAATTGTTAGAATTTTTAAGAAGCCAACGGCCACACCATGCTGAATATACAGGTTCTCGTTAGATCACCGAAGTCAAGAATCATTGGGCGCGGTCAGTACTTGGGTGGGTGACCACCTGAGAACACCGCGTGCCGTTGGCATTCACAAAATTTGGGACCTGAATGGCCGAGTGTCTGCGCTCTGGCGCTCCGTGCCACAGGTTTCGTTTCGAATTCCCGGCGGTGCCATGGATGTTTGTAGTGGTTCGGAATCCACTTTAAGCCGTAGGTCCCGGTCTCCCATGACTGTAAGGGCGTCACGGAGCCAAAGTCAGACTTCTACCTACGGGTGCTCCATCACAACAGAAGCTGCTTCCTTCCCTTAAATCATGAGTACGTATGGGCTCGTGGGCTTGTCCAGCCAAGTGGGATAAGAAACAACAACAACAACAACAACATTTTTACATACAGGAAAGAATTTGTTAAAGCGTTGAAGTTGGCGATTCTGTAAAAATAATGGCCTTCTTTCTAATTCACGAAACGCACTTGTAAATTGTATAAGTAAGAAATACATAATTTATAGTGATTACTGAAGTTTTACTGAATTTTCTTTAACATATTCTACTTATAATAACTTCACTATTTGAAGACGAACCGAACATCTTGGTGGATAACGTGTTGGATTTTCGAACTAGGATTCAATAACCTACATGTGAATCCTATCCAAAAGCTCTCACGTCTATACTAGAGGTGAGCACATAAAGGCAAAGTCTTTTGATAGGCATAAGGAGATTGAGAAGTTGGTGCGATGCCCTCTCCTTATTTGAGATGCCATCTCTAACAGTACTATTTTAAAATCTTTGTAGCAAAATTTGAGCACAATACAGTAGTCTTTTCCTCCCATGGGGTGCATGATGATAAACCTATCTTCTACGTACTGTCATTCTAATAATGAATGACCATAAGTCAAATTGGTCGCCATTTGAAAACCATATCCAGAAAATATACGAAAATGCGCTCTATATTACTCCAGCAAAACATATTTAATGAGAACGGCTTAAATTATTTTACGCAAATCGCGTCGCATATATTACATTGTGCAGCAATGTCCAAATGTAATTCAAAGACAACCGTACTCAAATTAAGCAATTTAAGGAAGGAAGCTTATACATCTTTCTGACAGCCGACACTTATGATACCTTATGGCAATGAATTTACGCATGCATATCCATTTTGTCCTTGCATAATAGCCTGCAGCCATGAGCGAATTACTCCCATAGAGTTGGGCAAGATCTTAGAGCCCTACCGACCGAACCCATCGGCTGCTTAATCTGAGTCCTCATTTGTCCCCCCAGCGTATGCTGCACTGCCCATATTACTTTAATGCCAATGCCCTCTGCGTTACATAACGATGATTACTCAAAGGACGCGGGGGGTAAGAGGGAACATAATCTCCCTCACCCCTGTCGCAACCCTTTCTGCACCCTCTTTGCTCGTGCACACCACGTCAATGCGTGTCCCGAAATCCGCTTTAACAAAATTTTTAACCCTTTCGTGTATCTCTTTTTAGGTTGTGCACGGAAGCGCACGAGCGTACAGACCGCGCGGCGACTAATGACAGGCCAGGACGTGTACGAAATAATCGAAGTGGAATGAAGGGCTTAAAAATATAATAATAAAAGTGTATGCAGGGCTGGCTAGCTGCATTGGTAGAAATGAATTAACAAAACTTTTCTCGACTTGAGTTACAATCTGCTTTTTAGCTTATGGAGTGGAAAGGGTGGGAGAGATGTGATAAAGAATTAGGCGTCCTGTGTGTGATGGATTAGGTTACTATGCTATGCTACATATTTGCTTTTGATCTATTGTGATCTCGAGCAATGGTTTTATTTGAATAGTTAGAAAATAGTGATGTCAGCAATATTTTAAATAACGCCAAGTGATTAAAATATATCCAACGAAACAGCAGAGAATGTGTTTTATTTTAACTTGCTTTCGGCAATGGCTTTTTTCTATCCATTAGTCTTTATCCAGAAGCCATGAAAATAATGGAAATAGGCATACAATGCCAACGACTTGAATTACAGTTGAATTATGTGATAAAGAATTAAATGCCCCGTGTGATGGATTAGGTTGCTGTATTACGTGGCATATTTGCTTTTTGATCATGAGCAATGGTTTTATTTGAGTAGTTAGGGAAAATAGTGATGTCAGCAATGTTTAAATTAACATCAAATGTTTAAAATATATTCAATGAAACATTACATAATGTGTTTTATTTTTTACTTACGTCCGACAATGGTTTTTATATCCATTAGTCTTTATCCAGAAGCCATGCAAATAATGGAAATAAGCATACAATCAGCAACGACTTGAGTTACAATCTGCTTTTAGCTTATGAAGTGGAAAGAATGGGAGAGATGATAAAAAATTAGGTGTCCCGTGTGTGATGGATTAGGTGGCTGTATTACGTGTCATATTTGCTTTTGTTCATTAGCAATGGTTTTATTTGAGTAATTAGGAAAATAGTGAAGTCAGCAATGTTTAAATTAACATCAAGTGATTAAAATATATTCAATGAAACATTACATAATGTGTTTTATTTTTACTTACGTTCGACAATGGTTTTTATATCCACTAAACTTTGCCCAGAGTTGAGTTACAATCTGCTTTAGCTTATGAAGTGGAAATAATGGGGAGCTGTGATAAAGAATTAGGTGTCCTGTGTGTGATGGATTAGGTTGCTGTAATACGTATCATATCTACTGCGCCCAAAAAGTATGAAATTTTTTATTTTTTTTCAAAACTTTTTATTTATTCTTCCAAATTTATTTCATCGTCTTCAAAGTAATCCCCCCGACAAATTTTCCACCGTGAAATTTCACACAGATGTCAAGGACAGTGCCAACAACCTAAAAAAGAAAAAAATTGTAATTTCATATGCCCAGGAAATTTAAATTGAAAATTGGTTTTACTTTTTGGGCACAGTAATATTTGCTTTTGATTTGCTTTTTTAGAAAAATAGTGATACCAACAAAGTTTTAAATAACGCCAAGTGATTAAAATATATTCAACGAAACAGTTGATAATGTGCTTTTATTTTAACTTACGTTCGACGATGTATTTGCTATCCATTAGTCCTTGTCCAGAAGCCATGCGTAGAATGGAAATAAGCATAAAATCAGCAACTGAACAATGTCTTTAACATTAGGATAAACGTTAAAGTAATCACCCACCATGTCGGATAAGTCGATACGATGAAGATATTGTTCCGTTGAATTTGAATGGCTCTTTAAAAAGTTTCTCCTGAATCCCTACAACCATCTTTAGAGAATCATTCTGTTGTTTATCCTTATTGATCGAGACACTCTCCTAATGTAGTTTTAATGTGATGACAATCTATCTTGACATCTGAACAACTTCTGGCAAAGAAAATAAGCTCCTTTTTATCCCATCCCTCTGGGTTTAATATTATTTTAATGTATATAGTCTGTTTTCTAAACAACATCTTGGTCTGACGAATGTAATGCGTTTGTACATAAAAAGCAAATGATATTCTAGTTAATAAAATTTTGTTTGAATGAATATAATACTTATCGAACCACATTTGTGTTGGATCTAGAATTGTATCCAACCACACTTGTATTAAATCTAGACTTGTATCGAACCACACTTGTATTGGACCTAGAATTGTATCGAACTGCACTTGTATTGGACCTAGAATTGTATGGAACCACACTTGTATTGGACCTAGAATTGTATCGAACCACACTTGTATTGGATCTAGAATTGTATGGAACCACACTTGTATTGGACCTAGAATTGTATGGAACCAAACTTGTATTGGATCTAGAATTGTATCGAACTGCAAACTTGTATTGGACCCTAGAATTGTATCGAACAAACTTGTATTGGACCTAGAATTGTATGGAACCACACTTGTATTGGACCTGAATTGTAAACCACACTTGTATTGGACCTAGAATTGTATCGAACCAAACTTGTATTGGACCTAGAATTGTATGGAACCACACTTGTATTGGACCTAGAATTGTATGGAACCACACTTGTATTGGACCTAGAATTGTATGGAACCAAACTTGTACTCTTGTATGGAACCACACTGGACCTAGAATTGTATGGAACCACACTTGTATTGGACCTAGAATTGAATTGTATGGAACCACACTTGTATTGGACCTAGAATTGTATGGAACCACACTTGTATTGGACCTAGAATTGTATCGAACTGCACTTGTATTGGGCCTAGAATTGTATCGAACTTGTATTGGACCTAGAATTGTATGGAACCACACTTGTATTGGACCTAGAATTGTATGGAACCACACTTGTATTGGACCTAGAATTGTATGGAACCACACTTGTATTGGACCTAGAATTGTATGGAACCACACTTGTATTGAACCTAGAATTGTATGGAACCACACTTGTATTGGACCTAGAATTGTATGGAACCACACTTGTATTGGACCTAGAATTGTATGGAACCACACTTGTATTGGACCTAGAATTGTATGGAACCACACTTGTATTGGACCTAGAATTGTACGGAACCACACTTGTATTGGACTTAGAATTGTATCGAACCCCACTTCCTTCAGAAAGGTAAATTGATAAATTGAAGTAATTTTGGAGCTGGTGTGAATAGATTTAACTTATGTGGATCAATATTCCAAATATTTAAACAAAAACTATGCAATATAATGGTCAATGTAGTAAATGTTATATCAATTATGAAGTTTTTCTAATAGGCAGATTGTGAATTCGATAAAATGATGGAAGTTAGAGTTTGATGCTTCTTTCAAATGTTACTTATTTCTCAAGTCCACATTATGTTCAACAATCCAATAAATAAATAAATGAATGAATGAAAACGAATACAATAAATTTATTGAATCATCACATAATGTGAAATAGATAACAATTTAATGATAGTTGTTTATACTAGAATATTATATGTACACCCATAACATGTGACTATATATGTAGATCTAATGCAAAAAAAGTTTATATCTTTTGCCTTGTTCTCTTCTAATACGTCTCAGTCGACTTCTACAATGTAAATATTCCCTTTAATTGAGTTATTCTGCAATGTTTCATTTGGAATAATTTGAACATCGTATTTAACAGGCTGAATGCATTTACATTTTACTGAATTTAATGGAATCTTAAGATGTCTATCCATTCTATTACACTATTCTCCGAAATGCTGTCCTATCATTACTTCAATGTATTATACACTATAAAGTCATTCCGCTACCATAGATTAACCCGTCTTGTACTCTTTAAAGTTAATCAAAACAAAACGGAATTATTAAGAATATCTCCGAAAGCGTCCATTTCCAACTTGCGAACTCTAAGCCCTCCATTTCCAATTTGATTCATAACTTAGAATCATCCCTACTTAAACATTTGGCTGCCTTGAATGTAAATCATTGTGCTCTTAGTCCGAAATCCTTGTTCTTGTAGTAAATACTCCCGATTCCAAATTGTAGTCGAATTATTCACCGTCTTAAACATTACGGATTTCACGCAAGAAAAGGGGTTAGGTATAAACCTTGGCAGGGTGGGGGAGGGGAGAACTGAGTCACCAATTCATAGAGCTAAATGCCCCGCGAAAACCACACATAGGGTCTTTTAATTAGATTGAGAGACTGAGTTGGCGTGGCCCGATCTATTTGTTCGCAGCAATTAAATTGCCTGGCTCATCCAGATTCGTAAAAGGAATCCTGGAGCTACTGGAAACTCGATTGGTTTCGGCTTCTGGTAAAAGGGGGTGGGTGGGGGGTGGAAGTGACCAATTCATTCTATTGGGCATAAAGATTTTTTGGTGAAGCTTCACTGGGTTCATTTGCATTTGGGGTCCATTAACTCTGGGAAAATGGGGTAAACGAAGATATGTCTTCTTGATCTGATGCACGGATTATTGGACTTGGATGTTCAATCCTGTTTTCTATCGATAAAGCATTACTGGAGAGAAATTGAGTTGAATTTCGGGTGTGGTTGGATGTTTCAAATTTCATCAAAACGTCACTTTTCCTGGTAACAATTCTTAACGCTAATTCATTTCTCCATCTAATAAATTAAGTTTTGAATTACTATTTCAAATTGGCTTTTCTATAAATTTTTAAACATTTCACTGAGGTAAATTTATAATATTCCATTTATGTATAAAAAAAACAAGCTATATATGTAGGATTGCCTGCTGTGGTAATCAGCAGGGGGCGACATTGCAGTTGCTTGTCTTTGACAGAGCCTGTTTACAGTGTGGGGAGTATTCAACTTTGAACTCTGACCCCGGGAGAAGGGGAGAGGGCCCCGTAGATGAAGAAAGAAAAGGAGGAAGAGACGGCTGTCAGGAGCGATTGGGGAGACTGCGTCAAGCAGCGAGAGAATGTATTTATCCCTTTAATTAATTGTCAATGTAAATATCATTGTAAAATATAATATTAAATGCCTTCATTTAAAGTAACGTCCCGTTACTGCGTTTTGTCTGTCAAATACCCTAGACACCCACTGCAAAAGTCAAGCTATTGTTAGACTGGTAGAGAAGTCTAACAAAACTGTAGGCTCGGCCGGGATGAATCTGTTGAACCCGGCGTAACTCTACATATATTTACACTGCTTCTATTTCTTTATAAATTTGACTGTGGGGTTCGTGATCCTAATAATATAAACTTAAAAATTTACAGAGAGTGGAAATTGTCATCCAGAAAGAATTTTAAGAATAATCGTTTTTCATTTGTGTCGCGTGGTATATATAAATATTTCCACAAAAATTCCAACTGTATTATGACAACTTCGTATACGTTATCCAAACGCAATCTAGTTTCCTACCACTTGAAAGCACTGCCTCAATGAGTGTCAAATACCCGAAATCACTAATAAATTTAATTATTAACAATTATAGAGATGGATAATTCGTGTTCCTTTCAGGAACCCAGTTCAGGAACCCATCACCAATATTGAGCATAAACCCCACTAAACTGCAATAATAAAATTAATTTTAAAAAAATATCCTAAAATTCGTGTACTATTAAATGTATTCCTATACTCCTATATAAAATTTCTATACTCGTTAGTGGGGGAGTTTTCCTTGTTTTTCTCCCATACGATACTCAAATGCGAGGTAGTTCCCGCATTTGCTCAAATCTCACCCCCCACCTAAAAGTACGGAGCCAAGTTAGACTTCTACCTACGGGGTCTTCATCACAATAGAAGCTGCACCCTTCCCCCACATCCTCCTTCCATGAGGGGTACGACAACCCAACAACAACAACATATAATATTTTTAAATATTTTTATTTTATAATATACATAATAAACAAAATCTTTAATTTTGCCTGTAATTTTAATGTAATGCAAAACAAAGAAAAACTATTAAAATATTGCTGCGTAAATAACTACAAAAAATTAATGCAAATCGTGATTTATCAAAGCACGTTGTTTATGTATTCTTGTCACATCCAGAAAATATGTTATGTACATCTATTCACTCTTTATCTTTTATGAAGCATATACGTAGGTTGAGTAGAACTCATACCAAATTCATATGCAGAACAAAAAATGATTAAAAGAGCGTGTTTTTATCTTTATTTCAACTGATATACTATGTTTTAAACCCCACATATCATTTACTTTCACGAGTTTTTCAGGCTCTAGACCATTTCTATTATAGCTTTTATTTTTCTGTTACATTGTAGCGGATAATCAGTTTAGTGATAACTGAGTGATATCTGTGATCATTTGGGGAGTAATAAAACATTTTTTTAAAAGCAGGGAGACAGACATGTCATTTGGAAACCATTTCCTTCCTTAATGTTTAAGAAAAACTGTTTCTTTGCACGCGGCTTTAATGGAGCAATGTGTTAGAACATCAAATCACGACAGTATTTCTTTTTCTTTTTTTTTTTTTTTTGAATAGCTTTCCTTTTCTGTCTGCCGACCTAGAAGTGTATTGAACCATACTTCCTTCAATTTAAATCTAAGAAAATTTCCTTTATTTTTTATTGTAACTGTAACCTTCTCGTATAGAAAAGATTATAGTTTTATATGTGATTTTGATTTGCAAAATGACTCCAAGCACCAGCCATTGGAGTAATTTTGATATTATGTGGGTCAAATTATTAAACGCAAAGCATTGAAACACCAAAAAAGAAAATATAACATTCTGTTTGCGTGTGAGCGAGGAGAATGTCTATGTATTCTATGGCTATGGTATGGTCTATGTATTCTATGGCTATGGTATGGTCTATGTATTCTATGGCTATGGTATGGTCTATGTATTCTATGGCTATGGTATGGTCTATGTATTCTATGGCCATGGTATGGTCTATGTATTCTATGGCCATGGTATGGTATATGTATTCTATGGCTATGGTATGGTATATGTATTCTATGGCCATGGTATGGTATATGTTTCTATGGCCATGGTATGGTATATGTATTCTATGGCTGTGGTATGGTCTATGTATTCTATGGCTGTGGTATGGTCTATGTATTCTTTGGCTGTGGTCTATGTATTTTGGCTTTGGCTTTGTTGTGGTATATGTATTCTATGGCTATTCTTTGGCTATGGTATGGTCTATGTATTCTATGGCTGTATTCTATGGCTATGGTTTGGTCTATGTATTCTATGGCTATGGTTTGGTCTATGTATTCTATGGCTATGGTTTGGTCTATGTATTCTATGGCTATGGTTTGGTCTATGTATTCTATGGCTATGGTATGGTCTATGTATTCTATGGCTATGTTATGGTCTATGTATTCTATGGCTATGTTATGGTCTATGTATAAAAAAATATGCACATATAAAAAAATGGATATATGAATATGCGTTTATATGTAACTATTAATCTGTAATATTAAGCTTCCTTATTTTTTTCACTAATATAATTTTTTATCTGGGCCTAATGGCAGTGTCTGGCGCTCGGTGCCACAGGTTTCGGGTTCGAATCCCGGCTGTGCTATGGATGTCTGTATTGGTTCGGAATCCGCTTTAAACCGTAAGTCCCAGTCTAATATGATCGTAGAGCATTGTGGGGTAGGTATTATGCTCACGAGCATAACCTATCTTCAAGCTACAAGGGCTCCTGGGTATTGCGAAATGAATAACAGCGGTGCATTTCTAGCTTACAGCATTAAAATTAATTGTCTATGTATTGGCAGCTGCATTAGAACAACAACAACAACAACATTAAATACAAAGCATGAAACAGTAAAAGAAAATTAAAAAGGAAAATATAACATTCTGTTTATGAGGAAGGGTGGAGAATGTGTTCATGGGTTCATAATCTGTTTATAAAAATAATATACATATATAAAAATGGATGAAAGTGTATGCATTCATATGTAACTATTAATGTGTAACATTCAGCTTCCTTACTGATCTAATCTTTTATCTGGGCCTGAACGTTCGTTACCACAAGTTTCGGGTTCGAGTCACTACTATGCCATGGTTGTTTGTAGTGGCTCGGAATCCACTTTAAACCGTTAGTCCCAGTCTAATATGGCTGTTGAGTGTTCGGCTGACAACTCTGAACAGTAAAAATAAAACCGTCTGTCGTCTCGTAATCTGCCAGTACACAAACGACCTTGGCCCACAATGGGACTGTTGTGCAAAATGATGATGATGATGATGATTAATATTTTTATCTGGTGTGTTGTCGAAAATCTAGAAATAATTGTCACTGTTTATTTTTTAATGAATCAAAATATTTTTGTTGTGGCTGATGGGCGTAACAGCTTCGTCAACAGTTTTTTTTTTTTTTAATTTTCTTGGAAGTTCAAAAATAATTTATTTTTTAAGTTTATGATTATTCTTTTTTAATATAACATATTTGTTTGTTTTAAATGTTTTTTTTTTAAAGGCTACTCTGTCGTTTATTTTCTAAATTAATTTTAGTTATAAATAGTTATTCAGAATAATTTTTTTAGCAAATTTGCTAAACCATAAGTTGCGCGATTCTGTGATTTTTTTCTTTTCCTAATTAAATTTACCAAAAATTAAAAATGTTCTGTAGCCAGGCAACACTCACATCAATTAGTTAGAATAAAGAGGTTTTTTTTTTTCCATTACAATTAGGCAAACTGTTGAAAGTTTCTTTTTTAATATATTTTTGTTAAATAACCGTACATATAATGAAAAGTACGATTTAAAATTGAACTTTAATGGCACATTAACGAAATGATTCTGAAATCAACATGAAATGATTCTGATCAAATTACTACCCTTTATTACTACTTGTTATTATCACCCTTTCTTCTTCAGAGAGACGAATTCTGTTATCATTTTGATATTTCTATTATGAGCTGCATTCTAATCGTATTGCATTTTCATACAATACAATTTTTTGATTTATCAAACGTATATAAAAACAAAATATATAAGCATAATGGCAGAGTTCTTGATATTTTGTTTCAGGACAACATAATTTAAAAATGTCCAACGCTGTAACCCAATACTATGGAATAAAGCAAAATAACTCACAAATATTCCTTTTGGAGATTAAATCAATCTAGGATATAAGTAGAAGAAAAATATCGAATAAGGTTACAAAAGAGCTTAATAAAACTTTGTAGCATTCGTTAAACATTTAGTAACATATATTTTTTTTATCTTCAAAGGAGAAATTATATTAACTTTATTATTTTATACAAAAACAAAGTGAATAAATTTAGAACAATTCCTGCTCGTTCTAAAATAATTTACTGTTCGTTATGTACATATAATTTTTTTTGCATTTATAATTCAAATTGAAATATACAAATACTTTGACATTAAAATATTTTGTTATCATTTCTTTACTACACATGGTAGCATATATTTTTTTTTTCATGCGGAACAGATTTCTGTCACAAAAATGCCCCCAGCATTGCAACTTTCTAACAATACCCTGCTTCCACCTGCAATAATGCATCGTTTTTGCTGCCCCTCATTACCAGCCATCCCTCTTCTTTTGCTGCAATGTCATTACTACCCTTTCTTCTTCAGGGAGACGAGTTCTCTTTGTTGTAGTCTATTTATGGTAAAGGCAGTGAATAACGAGGCAGCTTAGTATGAAGCTTAAGTTATAGATCAAGATATCCCCCCACCTCTATCGCACCCCTGGGATCTATAAAACTGTATTGGGTGCCGATAATTGTGTATGAGTAAATAAAGGTGGATAAACTGTCTGCTTTTAATGAGCTACCCTTAAGGCAGTTTGGGACTCCTTCCCAATTGGTGATTATAGGGAGTTTTATAATTCAGACATAGTGCATTTAAAAACTATTTAATATCAATATGTGAACTACAAAATTTAAATTATACTTATTGTTAGTAATCTCAAAAGGTTGTCATTCTTTTTAAAACAGAACGAAGTTCATTAAAAAGTGAATTCTTCTAAATCTGTAAACTATATTTTGTCCTTTCATAATCATTTTTCACTTTTTTTTTTTTTGTAGTATAAACGTTTATTATTTGAAATATGATATAAATAATATTGGCTATGTAGATTCCCACCTCAGAGTATAAATCCTATTACGAGGGATGGCCCAGACAATGCATGGCGGCTGCAACAGCTGGGCCATCAAAGATATGATGATAAGGAAGTAAACTCAACATCAAGGCAATTGACACATTTTTTAAATATTTATTAACGTCATCAGCAGGAATTTTCATATTTTTGTGGTGCTTCATCCTTAATTTTGTGAGAGTAGTAGTTTTTTTTTTTTTTCTGTCGCCATTTAGTTCTGTAATTTGGTATTTAGTTGTAATTCTAGTAGGAATAAGTTTATATTTCACCAAGGCATTTACTTCTGCAAAGGATGTAAGAATAGCAGTCTGATCCAGACTTCTGGCATCCAGAAACCAAACTTCTCACACTAAATCCCGAAGTTTAGTTTTAGTTTGCTCAGCACAATATAAAACAAAACGTTGTGCAGTGAGAAGAAATTTAACTTTATCGTCACCTAATGGTTATTTAATCAGGAAACATTTAATCAGGAAATCAATGAACTTTTTTTCTAGACGGATTTTATATAAAAAAATTTTTAAATACAAATTTTATATTTTTAATTATATATCATATACAAGAAATGATATAATGAATTTTCTGATGACTTTTTAATAAATGAAAGCACATATTTGTAACCACGGTGGAATATAATTCAATACATGTTTTACAGATAATGTCACATGCCAGACCCTAGCCTTGATTTTAATTCCGAAAAAATGTGTATAAAAATGCTTTTCTTAGAGGAAGAAGTTTTATCGTCGAACACTATTTCAAAAAATTAGTCTTACGTTGTGGTGCTTATTGAGTTCTGAGCTAAGTTCACAATGAGAAAAAAAAAATAAAAAATGACATAAAAAATGACAATTTAAAAAAATTAGCGTATAGTTATATTAATTAAAAATTAGTGTTATTATTTAAAGAAACTGATGCTGTAACAGACAGGCGTCAAAGTGGTAGGCCTAAAGTAGAAGATATTTCAAGATATTCTGCAGAAAATTTGGAGATGTTATATCTGGTTCCTCATCACCAAATTTTTTTCTTATGGAGGTCATTTAAAACTATATGTATTATAACCCATATTAAGGAATTTGGGGATAACATTTAGTTAGAAATTAACTCCATTTCATAAGATATGCTGCAATGTGTATCTGCCATAGTAGTTTATGCAAACACGAGAACTGTTCACATTTTAAGTATTTACTGGATTCCATATTGTAAACATAAATTTTAAGCATGTAGCATTGAACAGTAACATATATCGCATATTATTAGCAGAATATGTAGTATTTGTTACTGTTATGCACGCTACAGTACGTCTTGCGAAATGGAATTAACTTCAAATTGAATGTTATACCGAAGATCTTCAATAGTGTGGGATTATTTACATATGCACACTATTTTAAATAACCGCAAAAAATTGATGCTAGATCTGGTTCTTTAAGATTTTCTATGATAACGAATATGTATTTTCATTTATCAAAAATATATTAATAAATTCACGAATATATCGACTTTTGGATCATACTGTACTTTAAAACGTTTTATTTGATTGGATGACTCAGATAAATCCTCAAAAGTTAGCCCAGTGTAAAAGCCCCTGTATAAATTATAGCTACGACATAATGACATGTTGACCTCCTGCATGACGGAGTGCGAGACAGCTTAGAAACGTGGTTAATTGGAGAGTATAAAATAGCACGGAACGAAACTCCCCTTACATATATATTATTCATGCTTCATACTACGATTCCTATTGTGTCTGCATTAAAATTCATTCAAAATTATAAAAACTTTTTAATAGCTTGTGAATCACGCGTGACTCATATGACCAATCCTTTTCACACCCCTATAAGATATTTATTAATTAATGTGCATCGGATTTGACTTTAAAACTATGGCAATTGTCATGTTTAAAAATTCCCCCAATCACATTTACGATTAATAAACATTTTATTCCCATACTTTATTTCTTTGTCCATTCTCCCCTTTAATTTTATTAAGAGATTGTTTTAATTCAATGTCATCGATTGAATCATACATCATAATGGATTAATTATCTTTTTATCATTATGTTCTGTATGAATTTCTTCCCTGCTAACCTGCTGCTTTGTTACATATCCGCTGATGATCTCATTCTAATTTAATAACAAAAAAAAGTCCAATTCAGGGTTTCATTTCGGTACTCCTCCCACTTGACTGTCCAGAACACACATTACCTGCCGATCGAACGTTTCCATAGACCCCTCACACCCATTCCGCCTAAGGCACCAACCCCTTTCATACACACCCACAGTACCCGACCATTAGTGCATACGTATTAGTGATAATTACGGTCAGTTCACACACACGGCGCCATAGCAGTAAGTGATTCCAACGATTTCTCGTGCTGGTCCCCTTCTAGTCATTTGGACAATCCATTTGTCGGGTGTGCAGCAAACGATTTTTTTTCTCTCTCTCTCCTTTTCCCGCTCCCATTTCTATCGATTCAAACGTAAATGGTGCTGCACGAACTTGTGGGTGTTACCTTGTGTAAATTTCCACATGGGTGCAGTAACGGTGTGACTGCTGAGACCGGGTTTTCTACTCCATTCTGCAATGGCACGGCGAAATGGCGTAATTGTTTGTGGGTGTGAGACCCGGGTCTGACTGCTGTTGACATTAACTGTTTATGTTCACGGAAGGGGAAAAATTTGCTGGTAAAAAGCTTCTTTTCTTTCTTCTTTGGAAGCCGAGGTAGGGTGATGTTTGACTTCGGGTGAATAAAAAGTGGTGTTGTAATCGGAAGGGTATTCAAATTAGGAACGTTTGGATGGTAATATATGTAGCTTGCTTAATTTGCTTGGTGGATTCTTTTTCCTGAATATATCATCTGGAAAACCAATTTTTTTTTTTTCTTTCATATTTGTAATCTTAAGTGAATAGCATTTTGCGGAAAATAAACTTATAATGTTATTAGTTGAATTTTAAGTTGTCTTTACTATTTAAGACAGCAGTATTAAAGAGCCTGATAAATTGTACGTTGCTACTGGATTAATAAACTCGGTTTTAAATTTGACAGGAGAAACTAAATCGAAAGCTCAGCTCCAGTGTCTGTGCAGAGGTTGCGCATGATAAACCCGTAGACTGTAAGTTTTTGACTAGCATTGAGGGTCAGGGCAGCCGGATGCTCATTCTGTTGACGGCATCCCAGGATGCATTCATTCACTTTTTTTTCTTTTTCTAATGCAGCTGGCAAGCCCTTAGACAGCTGTCTTGGATGCCTTAAGGCAAGCGCTGCACAGACATTACTCACCTTGCATTAACCAGGTGGCGCGTGTAACGTGAAGATAAGCCACGGACGGGGAATAACAATGCCCCCGCAACGCTTTACCATCCTATTAGACCGGGACCTACGGTTTAAAGTGGATTCCGAATCACTACAAACATCCATGTCACCATCGGAACTCGAACCTGTGGTACGAAACTGTGGCCATTCAGGCCCGCATTCATTTATAATTGTGGTAGCAATATGGAGATGAAATGTAACAGGTCCCATGGTAAACTGTGGTTTGCACTGAATCTATTACATATGTACCATTTTACTGACAAATGATCTTATGTCAAAATGCCCGATAATTAAAAATAACTAAAATCATTTTAAGTTGTTTTTGTACATATATGATAAAATATATTACGATGCTTTACTAAATACTATTCTGAATTTTGTCTAATTGAGACCGCAACCTTATTGTGAGCCTCTTCTTAAACCTCTTGTTAAAAAATATTTGATATCGTCATTCAACCTTAACAAAGATATATAGCAGATACAGCTTTTTACACAGTGGAGCTACACTAAACCCTCGAGAGGAAAAAAAAAAAAAAATACTTTTATTCGAGGTTTATCTAAGGATCATTTGCTCACATTTATGTTACATAAGAACACTTCCATCCCATATACTCATAAAACCTCATTCAACCAGCTAGATGACAAAACACGTTGTCAATTCTAAAATGTGTCTACCATTTTTAAATGGTCCTAGCCATTAAGCCAAAAGAATCAATTCCCTCTCTCCTAAAAACCGCCATAGCCATTCTAATCGATCTACGCATTTAAAAATACATTCATTTGATTTGGTCCCATGCTTTGTATAGAATAAGAATAGAAACAAATTAGATTAAGCATTACGGTTAACGAAATCTGAATAAAACCAGAAAATTTTGAAAATAAGATTATTTCATTCTATCTGCCATCTCAAATTTAAACCATTATTATTTAAATGATTACTTATATTACTAAAAAGAGATTAGATTTAGCAAACTGGAAAGAATAATATGGAAAAGAAATATGAAAATATGTTGTCCTTTTTTTTTTTATAATGCACAATTTTCTACGAGATGGGCTGTCATTTTATTCACTTGTATCCATTCATCAAACTGATGATATATATTTCTGTATCAATCGCAATCGCTCATTATTTAACGTTATTTCAAACATCGAATTTATTTATCCCACAACATGTTGACCACCATTGTTAATTGAATTAAAATTTGTGTATTTTATGTGTTCCTAAACTGCCTTCCATGTGCAGCATTAGCCTACACAATATCAGAAGACCCAGAAACTGTAACTTTTACGAGTATGGCGTACTGCATCTGGGACCCAGATGCGTGCCAAAGGAAACAGTCCCTGGACTCCAAGGGCCTAGGCTCTTCCACCCGCAACGCGAGTCCTGTAGACAGGCCCCAATTACTCAGTCCATTGTGTCTCGATCTTAATTCAATTCTTGGCGTCCGCCGAAACTCCCGGGAAAGTATCAGTCTGATTGAGTTTTCTTTTGGATGAATTACTCTTGGCGGAGATCTGGAGCCACAGATAGGACTAGGCGAGATATTAAGGAAATGATACAAGTAAGCAGATTTCTGGCGATTCTGGGGATGCGTTTCAACGTAAGGCATGTCTTTGGCCAATCCATTCTCAGAAAATCTGTAACTAAACCTTCTAGCACAGCGTTTCTAGATGGCTGTTGTATTGGCTAATCCTTCGTTTTTTATCATAAAATGTGTTTTATAATTTGAATCATAAAACACATGGTTGTAATCATATTACCAAAGATTTTTGATACGTTTCCTTTACTTTATTTGAAAGCGTTTAGTTTTATGTAATTAAAAATTATTAAGGCTTATTTTGTAAAAATTTGTTTTTACCAGTCTTGCTTATAATTTTCTTTAAAAAAAGTCATGTAAAACTATTAGGTAATATTAATCCTTTTTCTTTTTTTCCACAAAGATATTTATTTCATTAAAAAAATTAATATTTTTATCAAAGTACTGCCCGTTGCAAGACACCAGTTTGTCCCATCGTTGTTGAGAAAGACTAATTCCTTGTCGAAATAAATGACTCGTCTTTTGAGGTTGTCCATGAATCAAGCCAATTTTTCACTTCTTCAAAACAAGGGAAATGCTGCTTAGACAGGCCGTACGTCATCGATAGATACAAGTGGTAATCAGAAGGAACAATATATGGTGGATGTGGCAGAAGGGATAAAACTTCCCGTCGAAGCGTTTCCAAATAATTTTTGACTTGCTCTACTACATGTAGCTGAACACTGTTATGTTAAAAAATGGGGGATTTCCATTGCTAGCATCTCTCCACTAAATTGGCGATTGCCAAAGGGTGATAATATTTTCACTAGGTTTCAGCAGCTTATATTTCTTTTTTTTTTTATTTCTTTTTCTGATACAGTCTCGACTTTGATCTTCCGTATCAAAAATCAGTCCTTAAATCATTTAAACCATTATTGACCAGTTCTTTCAGTTGGTGCATTTATCCATAAGCATCCACAAAAATTCGTTTCTTACAGTGGAAATTTTTCCTATAAAAACAAAAAAAATGTTCTTTTTTTGGTACAACATTCTTCGAAGCTTAAAAACTATATGGTTCACACTTCAAAGAATTGGCACATGCTAAACATCAAAGCCCAATGATCATTGTTTGACATGAAAGTAGTTGCGAGTCTAATCCATTTTGTTTTAATTCTAATTAAGCCATCTGTACAGTAAAATTAAGTTTAATACTTAACAAAACTGAAAGTAGATTTAGAATGTAAAAGTAAAAAATTTGACAAAAGTTTTTTTTTTTTTATTTAATCATATATTTATGTTTGTCTTAAGCAGTTGGCTGTATAAAAATTTCATTTTGTTTATTTTTTCTTCAGAGAATCTGCAAGCCCAGTGAATTACTTGTCTGAGAAGTGGTGGATATTCAACAGGATCTCTAAACCCAAAGCAGTTGATGTTTGAATTTTAAGGTATTTTCTAATACATATTAGTTTCTAAATATTCTTGACCAGATTTGATTGCAAAACATTTATACTAGTATTCTATTATAATATAACGATAACTGTATTAATTCAAAGTTTATTATTCTATTTTTTATAGAAGTTTATTATTTACTAAGTCATTTTATAAGTTTATTATTAAAACATAAATGTTTATTAAATGTTATTTTAAAATAATTTATTCTGCTACAAACATAAATGCTATCCAAAATATTTTGTTTATTATATGATATGCATATACACATTATAAATTAAAATTTGAATTTTATTAAGAAAGAATTAAGAAATTTACTTTGTAAACTTAATTCATAATCGACAAGTCCTGTATTATCATTACAAGTAGATGCTTTCCTATAAAATTGTCATAAAATGTAAAATATAGATTTATTTTACTTATATAAAATCTTGTATTAAAAAAATATATATACACAAAGATATTTACAGAATGAATCCTTTCTCTTGTGATAATATTATTTAGAATATATACTTAGATTTATTGATAAATCAATGTTATACATTTTTTTTTTTTTAATTTATTACAAAATTGCAATTTTTTAATTATTAATAAAAAATTACATTTTGAATGAAGTAGAATTACACTATTGTTATTATTTTATTTTTTGTATAAATAATCCAATAAAATGATCAAATAAAATTCTCAAAAGTGTTTCTATAAATATGTTCAATGATATTTGTACTATACATCACTCAAAAGATGAAATAATTATGCCAAAAGGTGAAATAATTGTTAGAAATCATTTCTGAAGAAAAATGTAAAAATCATTTTTACATTTTTTCATCATTTTCAAAAAATTTCATCATTTTTCATCAGTATAATTATCTAAAACCGTTTTCTTCGTTAAATCACAAATGATGCCTTAACAATTTAATTATTATTTTTAAAAAAAAAAAACATATCCAATCCAAGACAGAAATATCATTTAGTTGTTCCTCAAACTATAAAAAATACTTCGACTTTAACGAATTCGATAGTAAATTAAATTTTCTTATAAAAATCAAACAATTAAAAATAAAAAAAAAACCCATAACTTCAAATGGCAACTTTACAACACGCAAGAACTTCACAAAGACATTACGCAAAGATCGCCGGTGACATAATTTAACAAAACCCTTCCATCCCCCACCCCATCCCACACCATTCTACCATCAATTTATTTTTAATCGCATTCCCTGTCTCATCGTTCTTTAATATCTTAACTTTGTTGTGGCGCTAACAAGCCTAAAAGTTTTTCTATAAATGTGTTCAAAGATAGTTTTATTAGACAAAATATGAAATAATAATAGACGAACCGTTTTTCATCCCTAAATCAAAAAATGTTTGCTTAAATTGACTAACTGATGCCATAACAATTTAATTATTACTTGAAAAATAAAACAAAACGAATCATATCCAATCCAAAACAGAAATTTCATGAAGTTGTTCCTCAAAATATAAAAATACTTCTTCTCGAGCCAATTTGATAAATCCAATTTTCTTTTAAAACTAAAACCAAACAATCAAAAAAAAAAAAAAAAAAAAAAAAAACCCGTAACTTCAAATGACAACTTTTCAACACGGAAGAACTTCACAAGGACAAACCATTACGCAAAGATCGCCGGTGACATAATTTAACAAAACCCTTCCTACCCCCCAACACACACCATTCTACCATCAATTTATTTTTAATCGCATTCCCTGTCTCATCGTTCTTTAATATCTTAACTTTGTTGTGGAACTAACAAGCTCAGAGCGGCGCAGCTACCATACAGAAAGAGCGCGAGCCACCTTACCTGGCGCAAACTCTAATGAGGTGTATTCCACGGAGTCCAAACTTTCCCTCGCCCCACCCCTGTTTACAGCTATACACACACTTAGCTGTAATCCGATTTCAAATTAATCACTATTTTAAGATTGACTGGGCTTTTGAATTCTTCTCTCCCACCCCCACCCTCCTATTCCATCCTTTACCCTCCCCTTTGCATATTCCATTAGGGACTGGGAAAGAGAGCTTTAGAGAAAGATTTTCCATGGCGAACGTAATCGCATTAAAATTGCCTTTGCCTTTAAAAGGAAACCTTGACTTGACTGTGTTGTATGTAGTATTATGGAGAAAGGGATAGAAGGAGGGCGCAAAGAAAGGAAGGGGTCTTTTCTGCGGACAAGGGTGGGCGTTGATGGATGAGAGCAGATCCCCGGATGAATATGACATCATAGTCTTCATGAAAAGGGGGAGCAGTTTATAATGTGTCCCCCACCCCGCCAGCAGCCAGTCGAGGTAGATGGATGTGGCCGGAGAGGATAGTCGGAATTTGACTGGGAAGATTAAACCGTGGAATGAATTCACCTCGTAATAATCGCGCCCGAAGAATTTCGGGAAGAGAGCTCCGTGTAGTTAATGGAAGTCGTTAATGCTGGTAATGGATTGGCTCAAGTGTTTTCTGGGAGGCAAAGAATTCTTGCGTCGGAACACCTTTTCATAACTTTCCCGCTTTTATGATCGCCAGGTCGTCTATTATTATCCCGAATAACGCTAACTTTGTTATAAAGTTGGGAGTGAAATAAAAAATATTAGTTTGGTAATAGTAATAAATTTGAGTAACATAGTATAAAAATTTAAGTAATAAATTAGTACAAAAATTTAAGTAATAAATTAGTATAAAAATTTAATTATAAATAAGTATAAAAATTTAATTATAAATAAGTATAAAAATTTAATAATAAATTGGTACAAAAATTTCAATAATAAATTGGTATAAAAATTTCGGTAATAAATTAGTAAAAAAATTACGTAATAAGTTAGTAAAAATAAATTTCAGTAATTGATATAAAAATTTCGGTAATAAATTGATATAAAAATTTCGGTAATAAATTGGTATAAAAAATTACTTAATAAATTAGTAAAAAAATTACGTTATAAATTATTAAAAAAAAAAAATTACGTAATAAGTTAGTAAAAAAAAAAAAATTTGGGAAATGAATTGGTATAAAAAAATTTAATAATGAATTAGTATAAAAATGTAATAATGAATTAGTGTAAAAAAAATGTAATAATTAATTAGTATAAAAAATATAATTATAAATTAATATAAAAAATGTAATTATAAATTAATATAAGAATTTAATTATAAATTAGTTTAAAAATTTAATTATAAATTAGTATTAAAATTTAATTATAAATTAGCTTTAAAATTTAATTATAAATTAGTATAAAAATTTAATTATAAATTAGTATAAAAAAAACGTAATAATGAATTTGTATAAAAAAACATAATAATGAATTAGTATAAAAAAGAACTTAATAATGAATTAGTATACAAAAATTTGAGCAATAAATTAGTTATTATTTGAAAATAAATTTCAAATAAAACCAAATAATCCATCTAAAAATAAATAATATTAATAATTAATAATAATAAACAAATAATAATTGAATGGGCTGATAAACATGTTTCCTATAAAATTTAGAATTTAATGATTCGCATAACAACAATCTTAAAAATAAAAAAACTTAAATTCCTAACGATTTTTAAAGGGTTTTTCATTAATTATCTTAGGAATTATTTTTTAAATTATTTAATAATTACTCAAATTATTTTAATAAATATTATTCATAAAAAAAAAAGGGAAATTAAAAAAAAAAAGGAAATAAATTTGAAGAAACTTATAAAAAAAAAAAATTATGAAAGATATTTAAAACCGAAATCGAAAGTGTTCAAGGACACGAAAAATTCCATTTCCCAAACCAATTCCCAGATATTTTAAGGATAATAAAGAGGCACAAATTTCTAATTTGATTTAGTTAATTTGTAAGACTGCCTAAGCATGATATGTGTCATTATACTACCATTAAAATAAATAATTTATCTTAGCAGAGACCAAACTTCGTTATGAATGATTGTTAAAATTTCATAGCGGTGTTCTAAAATGTATAATTTCCCTTGGGAAATCAAACATCCTATTTGATTTAATTAAAACTCTCTTAACCGAAATTGAAATCCCTGTACGGTTGTATCAAAAATATTCCATAATTTTAAAAATATTAAATCTGTTGAGTGCTAGTATTTCAATATATAATTCTGAACAAAAATATTTTTTTATATAATATTGCTTTATTTTACAAACTGTTAAAAGGATAGAAAATTATTTAATCTTGTTTATAATCATAATTATTGTTAATAAAAAAAAAAAAAAAAAAATATGTTGATTTTCTTTTAAATTAATGTTGTGTAATACTTTTAATTATTCACTATATTAGTAAAAAAATATTTTTCATTTAAAAAACATAGCTACAGTTATGCATATTTACAGTTTAATTACACTTAAATACTTACAACCAAAAAAATCTACCGTCATCACATGGCCTATCGCGACCTAATGGCTAGAGCTGTGGCTTATGGTATCGCAGGCATCATCTTCGAATCCTGGCGTTGGCATGGATGTTTGTGAGTGGTTCGGAATCCACATTAAACTGTAGGTCCCGGTCTAATTAGCCTAAAGTTTGCAAAAATGACAGTAGAGCGACAAATCAAAACAAAAAACACATGGTCTATCTTCTGCCGGAATGGTTTGCCATTGTTGGAGTTCTCGACACCTTCTTCTGACCGGATCTCTTTCGACCCGTTTCCGGATGTTTGGCATTTAATACCACAGGAGTACAAAAAACTTCTCATTGTGGGAGCAGCAATTTATTAAACCCCAACTTTCGTCCAGTTTTTATTGCTGGACGCTGTCTGCACATAAAAATTATGTTTCTATTCCTACACCGGGCAGTCTATCTTATCTGGAAAACCACATGTGTCAATTTATTTGTATCACACTAATAAAATAGCTCACATGTTACAGTTTCACACATGACAATAAAATAATAAATTAGAATGGAAAAATTATATTATACTACACAAACTATGTATATTAAAGTATTATCAAAAACACAGAATCAAAATAATGGACATGTAATACTTAACAAGAAGTAGAAATACACATTGTTAAAAATTTAAATATTTAATCACCTATAAATTTATTTGAGACATATACTTAATTATTACCCAACACAACATTATAATAATTTATCTATTAAAACGGTTTCGTAGCCTAAATTAAATTCTAAACAATTATTTGCATTTCCATCGAATAAGTTTGAATATTTCATAAGTTTTCAAATTGAGTTATCAAATTAAATTTGACCATTTCACAATTATGATTTAGCAATTTCTACTTGCTATCAAATTAACTTTGGAAATTTCACAATTTCAACTGAACAGTGTTTGCTGTTTATCAAATTACATTATTCAAAAGGTCTCCTTGGTCTATCACTTTTGTAAGATCATATAGAAAAATATTAGTTTACATAAATATATACATAATAATTAAACAAACAAAAAAAAAAAAATTAAGCAGTCTAGAAAGAATGGCAAGTATTAACACCCAAATTTCCTGCAACAAGAGATCAATCAACAGCAAGGTATATTATATATATATATATATTAAGCATGCTAGTTTGTGAACTATCATCACATAAAACTGTTTTTTGTTAGCTTATTATTTACCTGAAGGTTCTTCTAAAACAGGATACGAACCTGAAGTACCAAATGCCAGTGTGCCAATGCTTGATTATCAGACAGCTGCAGATCTTAGCAAATTTTGAGAATTTTTTCAATTCCGACTATTAGCTCACACTTTCCCTATATATATCTTGTTCAAATTTTCAATCGTTAATAAAATACTTTTTATTCATCCACTAGAGTTTAAATCCTTTTTTTTTTTTAACTTGTAGTGGATGACGCTTGATATTAATAGAGTTTTTCAAATATTAATTCAGTAATTAAATTTAATTAATTAATTTTTGTTTTTTTAGATTTAAGTTGCATATATCTACCAATAGATAGCGCCAGATAAACTTAAAAAAATGAATGATAATTATATATAAAGGACTTTCTGCGATAGAGTGAAAAAAAGTAGGAATTGATTTTAATTTTTTTTTTTTTATATTACTTGTTAATCAATATCTTAAAGGCTTTGTGTTTTACATAACCATACATTCTTGTTTTATTAATAAAGAAAAAAGCATATCTTTCTGACATTATTAACACCAAGTTTTTGTAAAACAATGTTTAGAAAAAAATACAACGTTCCTCAAGATTAAAAGAGGAAAAAAAAAAATTTTTTGTTTCCCGGATTCTCCGAAAAGACGGTGACAAATTCATTATTTTTTCCCCCCCACCCCATTTCTTTCTTGACATTTTGCCACTTTCTGGAACCGGGACGATTCCGGGGCATTTACCAAATTAGAAATCGTTGACTGACTGCTGCTGCTCCAGACGCAGCACTGCAAACAAAGATTCCCAAATCGACAAAGACTCGGAAAGCACTAGGGAGGGAAAGATTTCCCAACTACCTGTACATCGGTCTTTTTCCGATATGTCGCGGGCGATGGTAATAAAGACATTATATTCTAAAAGCCCAGTCGACTACCATGGATGGCGTGATGGCGACCACGTTTGAAGCAAGCAACTTAATTATCCTTCCAACCTAAATTACCAAAAACGGTAAAGGCAGAGGTGTGGGTGAGTGTTCTACCCGAGGGGGTGAGGCAGCAAATTCTAATTAATCACACTCATGCCATCTCGATGCTGGATTCTGGAAATGGAAGGGTGTGATATTCAAAGGGATTTTGGCGGCAGAGCTAGTTGGCGAAAAATGACATCCAGGTTGATGGTTTTGTCGACATGAGTAATGATCTCGCTGTGGTGGGTAAGGATTTCGCTGTGGTATTCTTCAATGCATTGGTAAAGTTTTAACAAATGATGTGATTGTGTTTGTAAGAGATTTTAGTGGATATTGAACTTTTTGCAATTCCTTTTTGCTATTAAAGTGCAATATCTAGATTAAAAAGTGAGTGGGTCTTATTGGTGGGCATGTCTACTATTGTTGAAACACTATTTCTTAATAAAAGGTACCATAAAACATATCTTTAATAATAATAAAAAATAAGCCTAGTTAAAGAAATGAAAACTGGGTCTTATTGCTAGGCACGTCTACCATTGTTGAAAAACTATCTCTTAATATAAGTGCCTTAAAACATATCCTTAAGTAACAATAACAAAAATAACCTTAGCTTAAGAAAGAAAGATTGATGTACCTTTTTTGCAACTAATTTAAAAAAATTAATACAATGATGTGCACAAATAATACATTTGATGTGACAAATGGGACATTTTTTTTACAGTTTGAATCCATTAATTTTAAAATCAGTTGTGCTCTCTTATGGCCTCGAGTATCATTTATCATAGTTTATGAAATTATTTTTTATGTACGTAAAATATATTGTATTAAATTATAAAATTAGGTTGCAATTACGCTTGTCACTTTTAGGGATAAAAGTTAAAGTGATAAAAATTTAATTTATATTATTCAATTATATTTCGCCTTATAATTAAATTATTTCAGCAATACATATTTGTTTCTCGTATATGCTTTAATTTAGTATACTTAAATTCTTAGCCTACACATACCTTTTAATATATCATTCATTAAATTTTCTTATTGTCGTGCATTATTCGCAGTAATTAGTTAGAAGAATATGTAATTGATTTATTTAAAAAAAAGTTTTTTATTATATCAAATTTTTCTGTTTTTGATCAAATTACTCTGATGCTTTTTCATTATAATGTATATCTTTAGCAAATGATTAATTTCTTAACCTGTACGGCCTTTCACCCATGAATGAATAACGAATACATTTATTCATGAAATAAAACTGTTACATTCTCTACAGTCTTAATTTAAAAATAGGAATGATTCATACTATATATCCATGAAACATTTTAAAATTAACCACATTTAAATTCGTTAATAATTCTAGCCTCCTAACCCTACGATTTGAATAATGATATTTGTAAGTATGAATATTCCAAACCAGAAGAATAAAATTCACCATAATTAACAGATTTTCTGTGAGCCGTGTCCTGATTCTTATTTGTGTCTCCCAGGATCATTATTCCATGGATTCTTTTTAAATTTTTAATTGCTGTCATGTTACAGGGTTTCGCCAAAACTAAAACCAGCAGCAAAATTTCATTCTGCAGTTAATTTGCGCGCAAAGACCCGAATTAAAAAATCCTTCTCTTGGAGAAGAAACAGTTACCAAGAATCTTTTCGAACTAAGGTGAAACATTTTCCAGAGAATTCAATTAATTTCTCTTCGAAGGGATCCCCTACTAATCCTCGATGATCGCATCTAGTAATTAATCCAGGGGGGATTCTTCTCAAAACGACTTCAGTTTTGACGACTCATTTGTTTGCTAAAAGGCAACATAATTTGTCAAGTTAGACTTAAGGAAAAGTCTTGGTGGAGGAGGAATTTCAGTTGGAAAGTCTGGCGTCTGTCTTCTTCTTGGGGATGAGATGCATTTTGTGTTCGATGGGTTTTAAGCAGTTTTAAGTTTGGGAACTTTGTGTTTTCCCCCTGCCATTTTCTTCTAGGAGTTGTTTGACAAGGAATTTGCATTCGTTTTCCTGGAAGCTGAATTGCTGAAGCTAATAAATAAATTTCTTTGCTAGTTTCTTGATATATTCAACATGGGTTGTCTTTGTTTTTGAAATGATAAACCATGTTGTTTTCTGGGTTGGAAGTATTTCAGTGAAAATGGCTTGAAGTTGATGCTAATTAATCTATTTAAGTATATGTCATTTGTAGAAACAGAATCTTCTTTTTGCTTTGTTGAATTAATTCGTTTTATGGTTGGCGTATAGGGTGAATTGTGTGTACAAATTTTATGAATATTATTTATTGTAACTTCGTGTTATACTTGTATGATATCTTCAAATTTAAAAAAAAAATTTTACTATAAATAGTTACCGTATACAGAAGAAATTCGTAAATGAAGTTGTATAAACTTTAGTAGATTAATTTATATTCATTCATAACGTTGTAATATTTTGACTTTAAAATTTTTATTTAAACAATAGTGCAAAATCTTTGATAATTTATAAAGATTATTTATTAATTAATTCAATAAAACTTATCAAAGAGTGTCTCTGTTTTACTTTTATTATCATTACATTTTTTAATTTTATATACTTGTTCCAAAATAAAGCATCGCCGATTTAACAGTATTCCCTTTTTACATCACATTATTGTACTAAAAGAGTATGCGTTCTTGAATTTAGCATTTTTTAAAAATCTTTTCATGATTATATTTTTTAAGTTGATGAATGACTAAATACGTAAATTATTTTCGTTTCTAAATAACTAATCTTAAACCATATTGATTGTTCATAAGAATATTTTTTTTTGATAAAAAATTCTTAGAGTATTTTGCGTATTTTAAATATATCTAAATAATGAACAATTCTTAAATGTAAAAAGATACAGCAAATACTTAAATATTATTTAAAATATTCAATCTCTTGATTTTTTTTATGGCACAAAGTTTTACCGTTATTCCTGTATTACGCTGAATCGATACGAAGAACAATGCTTACTTGATGGCAATTCTTGCAAGAATTAAGTACTTGAAATACTGCATATCCATTGATTAATATTGATTTCCTAGAAAATCAGTTCTCTGGCAAAAAAATCTCTCCATAAGCTTTTTTTCTCGCTATTTCAACAAACAGAGCCTGAATGGCCGAGTGGCTAGCGCTCTGGCGCTCGGAACCACAGGTTTCGGGTTCGAGTCCCGACGGTGCCATGGTTGTTTGTGCGTGGTTCGGAATCCACTTTAAAAAGTAGGTCCCGCTCTAATAGGATCGTAGAGCGTTGCGGGGGCTTTGTTACTCCCGCGTCCGTGTCTTCCGTATCTTCAAGTTACACGCCCCCTGGGTAATGCAAAGTGAGTACGTCTATGCAGCACTTGCTTTAAGGCATCTAAGTCCAAGCTGTCTGTGTTTGCCAGCTGCATTAGAAAAAAAAAAAAAATTTCAACAAACTGATTGCCACTATTACATAATTTCAATCAAAATGACAAATTCTACATTTACTATTAAAAAACATTTTTTTTTAATTTATTGGTGAACATCAATTTTAAACCTGAATCATAAAAATAACTTTTGTATTTTTTAATTTTTGAAATCTTTTCTGTTGCTGTGCAAGTCTATTAAATCGCACTACACTTTTAAAAGTTGCGCTAATGTGATGCTAATGAACTTTCCAAAGATTGTAAACAAACAGCAACTTTTACATTCGACAATATCCATTGTTGCCAGTGATTACTTTCAAACTCCGTGAATGCTTCTCCTCAAAATCATTCATGGGGAAAAACCTCGGAATTCTTTCTCCCTAAATCGTTGCTTGGGGATGATTCTCCACAAAACACTGCTGCTGCTTTTCCAATCTTTCAGGAAAACGCATCTCCATTGAGTGTCTAGATCTCGCCCGACTCCCAGCCATTCAGAAAGCTTTTCTCAAGTATCCTGCTGCGATGATTTAGGACTCGATCGGGATTCAGACGGTATTCATCAACTTCGGAGCATACCACTCCAATGTCTTCAGAATGGTGGAATGGAGGGCGGAGGGGTGTTAGGGGTTTGGGAGGGTGGGGGATCATTAATTACCCAAATTACTCGGGCATGTCACATTATTCCTCGAAATAAACGTACGGCGTGACAGCGAGTGTGCTGGAGTGGAAAAGTGAAATCTGTCATAGTCAGGTTGTTATTTTTTTGTCCCAAACCCACTCTTTTCTTATTGTAAGTTGACATTTTGTTTTGTTTATGTTTTCAAGATGAAAGATCTGATTGGCTGGCTTGGAATTCTTTGCTTTAGAAACTTTTGTCCTTGACAAGTTTTTAAATTGGGGATGTCAACTCTTTTATCTCTGAAATATAATATGGGTATTGTCTTTACATGAAATCCTTAACATTAGAAGATAATATGATAAATACAATCGACATTTTTTTTTTTTTTTGTGTTTAGTTTTTTGTTTGCAGATATGCGTTGAAGATATGAATTTTTTTATTTTTTTGCCAGCTGTATTTGATTTTTCGTAGATAATTATATTTAAATATTTAAATGAAGAATTATGGAAAAAAAGTAGCTATGTAACAGATTTTTTTTTTTCAAGGAATAAATTAGTTTTAAATTATATTTTAGTTAGTGTATATACTGTATAAAAGTATGTTCTATTTTTAAAATATATCCATTATGTTATTAATAAATTTGATAATTGTATAATTTAAATTTTCATGTTTGATTAAATTTTCTGTTATTATTATATCTTAAAAACCTTATGATGAATTCAATATTTATTTAGTAGTTTAAATTTTTGAGTAAGAAATTATTTAATTTCATACAGTTTAAATGAAGTCTTTCTTGTATGTACAGTAGTATAGATTTATATTCTTATTACTGAAAACAAAAATTTTAAATTCAAATGATGAATTTAAAATAAGTAATTGAATTTGGATTAGTTAATTTTTGTCTTTAATTGGATTTAAAATAATAATGATATCAGTTTAATATGATATCAATATGATGCATTTATAAGGAAGAATTATACCTGTTACTGCAAATATTTAATTATTTAATCAGGTATTTTATGTAGTTATATATCTATACAAAATATATGAAATGATAATGCAAATATTTAATGTTATATTAATATTTTTGTAATCTCTGCATAAATATGCAATAAAGAGAAAAAGTTGTATTATATTGATATGAAAATGTATATTAAAAATGTGCTTTAGGGGCTTAATCGTATATCTAACTAAGATGAACCTGATTTCCTATTGGTATAAATACAAATATTCAAATCAGACTATATAAACAAATCCATACTTTAGAGTTACTCATTTTGAATATGTAAAAATTCTGTAAAAAAAGGTTAAATCCATGGAATGAATTTCCAGTTTTGACAAGCTCTTTTGTTAAATACATGTGCAATTTTTATGATTGCACAATAGAAACATTCCCAGAATCCTATTGCCATATGAAATTCTTATTATCATAAAAATAAATTCTTTTAGACACGCTCAGAAATCTAGAGCTTCTAATACAGCCAACACTACTGTGATCGACATGCTTAACATGGTGGCAAGACGTCAGTTTAAATCAGTTGTTTACTCATCTTCTTTTATCTCCAGGAAAGCATTCGATCCTCCGATATCAATATTCACCTCGAAGCGAGAGCCGAGCTAATTCGCATAAATGTCAAAAACTTTTCAAAGCATTTGAAAACCAAACAATCGGCGATTACGCAAACAGCCAACAATGCCTGCCGTCAGCAGCAGCACCAAGCGCTCTTCGTGAAATCCGCTTCCCAACTATTTGATTTGTTCCCATTCCTTAAGTACTCCTCCAGTTTAACACAATGGCCTTCGCCGGCGACCCGCTCTTTAAAGACTAGGGGACCCATTCTTCAGCAGAAAAATTCATTCTTATGTAAATTGATTCGGTCCCAGAGACGTTCGGTTCCGTTCCGTTCCCTGATGATGAAAGCGCCTTTAAACATTCATATTCCGGGTTGAAAATTTTTCCGGGCGAGTGTGTAGTATTCGAGAAATATATAGAAATGTCCTCATGGCAATGCCACTGCACAGAAATCGATTGCCAGTTGATATGAGTGAAGATTTTTCCACAACAAATTCTGCCTGCTTTTCCATCTCATCTTCTCCATCCCCCCCCCCTGTCCCCATAAACATGCATCCCGATGAAAATCCGGTTCATGAAAAATGTTGTTTATCAAAACTTCGAGAAATATGCTGTCGCATGCCGGTGGATTCCTTTTGAAGTATCTGAAGCATAAATATGTCAGATTTGGCGAAGAAATTCCGAGCGAACAGCTTCATTTACACTGATTTACGTCGCCGAGATATGCATGATTCGATTGATTTGCGATATCGAATCCTCCCTCCCTCCAGTTAATTTACATAATCCGTATGGAAACCGCACTCGCTTTAATTGAGTCTAGACGTGGAAGAAAGAGGCTATCAATTTTTCCGCGCGATTTATTTTAAAAGCGCATTAAAGGCCTCCGCAATACATGCGTTTTTCTGTGTCGTGAAATACATATTTTATAGATCGCTGAGGTAGAAAGATTTTTTTTTCTTCCGCTTCTTTCATGGAAAGTAGTTTCATGCAGAGATTTTATATCATCTTCTGATATTTTTATTTATTTATTTATTAAGTTAAAGAAATTTCAAAGATTCTTTAATGTAATGCTATGGAAAAGAAAATTCTAATTATGTTTTATATTCAGCTTTTTTTCCGCTTTTTATCACTTTATTGAGTAGTAGAATCGAGTCCATCAATTAAAAGATTTTAATTAATTCATATCCATTCACAAATCAGTTAAGAATTTATTTATAATGCATTTAACACTCCACTTTAAAATGTGTTTAGATGCGTTAATGTTTTTAGATATTTATGATAATTTTAGAAATTTGATTCTAATTATGTTTTATATTCAGCTTTTTTCCCGCATTATCCACTTTAAAATGTTTCAGATGTGTAAATGTTTTAGATACTTACGATAGTTTTAAATATTTAATTCTTAATGTTTTAATGTTTAAAAGGTTTTAATAAATCCATAACCATTCACAAATCAATGTTACGAATTTCTTTATAATGCATTTAATACTCCACTTTAAAATGTTTCAGTTTAGGGTAATTTAAACTAATCAAAACTGCATATGTATTTATATAAAAAAATTTAATTGAAATAAAAATTGTAAGATAATGTTTATCTTGTTATATACTTATATTTTTAAAAAATTAATTTATTATTTAGGCTATCAATTACAAATTTACTATCCAGCATAAAGTAATGAAGTGTGAATATCTATTCTGCTATATACCTTGCTTTCCTCTGTTTTATGATGTGAATATAAAATATAAGTATATCTAACCACTGCTATCGTAATTAGAATTATTATTAAATAACAGAGGATGCCAGGCCCATTTAAATAACCATGGCTAATATAATATAATAATAATTTTCAGCTTTTCATTTGTTTAAATGCATTCCTTAAACTAAAAGGCTAATTATTAATACGACTTTAACTCGTGGTAATGTGTTGCATTTTTTTCAACTCCTTCTATTAGCTTACACTCTACCTATATATATATATTGTTCAAATTTTCAATCGTTCATAAAATACTTTTTATTCGTCCACTCAAGTTCAAATGCATTTTTTTAACTTGTAATGGATGACACTGGATGTTAATACAGTTTTTCAAATATTAATTCAGTAATTAAATTTAATTTATTAATTTAGTTTTTTTTAGATTTAAATTGCATATATTTATCAATAGATGACGCCAGATAAACTTAAAAAAATGAATGAAAATTATTTATAAAAGAATTTCTGCAATATAGTGAAAAAAAAAAAGTAGAAATTGACTTTAAATTTTTTTGTTAATGTTACTTGTTAAATGTATATTAGATTCAATAAGTCTGTATTTTTTTTTTTTTTTTTTTTTTTTTTAATGTTTAAAACAAATACAGAACTTATTGAATTAAATATAGATTTAAAAAGTGCAGCATTACCATTTATGATATTAACTTATAAATATTATTTAGTGATAGTTAATTATATTAAGATATTATGTAAAATGAGAAGATTAATGTTTTCTTCGCTATCCTTGGCTTCCAAAATCCTCATTTTCCTGATTTGTATCGTACAAGTCAAATTTGTATCATAATTTTCATGCCAATGTTCTCATGCCATGTTTCAATTTAAGCTCATTGACTAAAGTATGTATTTTGCTATATTCTATATATAATTCTTACTGCCTTATTTTGGCTTGCGTTGTAAACGGAAAAAATTGATCGACGTAATTTCTATTCTTTTCCACTTACTTCTGGATTCCATCCACACCCATTGGTAGAAATAATGGCATATTTCCCTTCAATTTATGAACAACACATTCTGGATATTGCTGTTGACAGCTTTCCCACTAAATACTACGTACGCCGACTACGCAGAGAATATGAAAGAATTCTTCGTCATCCCTGATGCTGTAATCCTAGAGGGAATCTATTCCTTGGGGGTTGTCTTCGCAGTGGGATATATTCATAACTGCAACTGCGATGGGGATCTCTCTGCAAAATCCTGAAGAATCTTCTGCTGTTTCTGGATCTTATTAATGCTAATAAAAATAACAGTTCACTAGAAGCTTAATGCGCGCACCATCTCCATTGGAGTAAGACTTATCTTTAACGACTCGCACTGAGAGAGAGCATAGAAAGATTCTTGCTGAAGAAATTCAGATAATTATCATGAATAGGCGAAGGGCCCATTTGATATGCAAATCGGGACAGGACTCTTTAAGTAGAATAATTTCTTGAAAGGCAGGATCACACAGATAAGAATCATGACAACATTGGTTGCGACTGTTGTAAGAAACGATGTCGGAATGACTTCGATCTCTCCCTCTCTCAGCTTTTGGGTAGATGTGTTTGTTTCATAAAGAGGGGGTTGAGTTTTCTTCATCATCAAGAAAACACATTTGGAGTTGTTCAAAAATGTGACTAACTTTTGTAATGTTCTGTTTGGAGAAGCATCGGGAATGTGGGATTGGAAGAATGGGTGGTAGGATATGTGTGATGGGCATAAAGCTGGCGCTTCAAGAATTGGAAGGGGTGAATGTTTGTTTTATAGGGATTGAAAAAGGAAGAATTTTGAAAGTTTACTGATAAATTTTTTTTTGCTTAAATAGCAATTCTAATTCATAAAATAAATCATACACTTTTAATGTGAGGTGCCTCTAAAGGTGCTTTTGTTTTATTTATCGGTGGGGCGTATTATACTTAAAAAAGGACATTGCCTTCCGGGTTTGGATTGTCGCTCTACGGTCATTTTGTGCACACTTTAGGCTAATTAGACTGGGACCTACAGTTTAACGTGGATTCCCAACCACTAATAAACATCTATGCCACTGCCAGAATTCAAACCTGTAACCGTGATATCGAAGGCCGGAGCGCTAGCCAGTTGGCCATCAGGCTGCTTGCCTTTCTGGGAGAATTTTTAGGAGGACCTTGCACTTGCCTGTGGTATAGGAAAAACCCAAAAAAATTTCCACCCAGGAAGCTAACTGTCTGCGTCGGATGCTTCATCCAGATTATAACTATCGCTATCGACTCCCTCTTTTCTGAAGCTGCCTGATGGCCAATGGCTAGTGCTCTGGCCTTCGATATCACAGGCTTCAGGTTAGAATCCTGGGGACGACATGGATGTTCGTTAGCGGTTCGGAATCCACATTAAACTGTAGGTCCCTGTCTAATTAGCCTAAAGTGTGAAAAAATTGCCATATCAAAGCAACCAATTAAATATGTTTCATTAATAAATTTCACAAATCAATTTACAAATTATTTTTATTTATATTTATATACCTTTATTGATTAAATCACTTTAAAAAAAAAGTGATAGTTAATTATGACACGGCAGTGCTTTCATGGATGTGTTTAGAGGTTCGGAATCTCCTTTAAACCCTTTTCCCAATCTAATATGACTGTAGAGCATTGGGCGCAGGGCTGAGAACTCTACCCTGTAAAAGAAAATCAAGTTCCTGTCTCGAAATCTGCCAGTAGGCAGATGGTCTTCGCCTACCAAGGGCTGTATTAATATTAATTGATGTTTTATTTGGATATTATGATTTATTATGAAGGTATTATGTTTTTTTTGTATGCTGAATTTTCTTTTTTTAATTTATAATAAAAGCAAAATTCAAATAAAAATTTAAGATGAATAATCATGCTCATTAATAATGAAACACAAAAGAAAAAAAAATTGAGTTATCTTTCATTTTTAATAATACTTTATCCTCGCCAAAATTATTAAATACATTTCTAAAAAAAAGCGTATAATAATGAAAGTTTAAAATTTACTTGATTTTTTTTTTTTTTTTTTTTTCTGAATTGCTTTAATTTTTTCATTTCATTTTTAATTAAAAACGCTTTTAATTTGTTATTTTCTCCATGCAATTTTAATCTTATTTTTTAGAATTTCGATAATGCTTATTATCACATTTATCATGCCAATTTTTTAACCTTTTATCAATATCATATCAGATTTGAAGTTAGTATTATTCTCCTTACATTGAAATTCTCACACATATCCTAGGAATCATTCGTACAAGGTCAGATTTAACATTAGTGTCCTTAACTTGGCGAAGTCCTCAGACCCAAGAAAGTTCGGCAAAAGTTTTTTGGTGGACGGAAACTCCTTAAACCACTTTTCCGTCGATGGCGGAATGCTTTCCGTTATTGTTGCTATCGATACGTGAGGGCCGTTATTTTTATTGCTGGGAGGGCCATTCCCGGACGTTTCGGGAAACAATGCCGGATGATTTATCCAGCCGATGGCGTCTGGAACTGCCGGACTGGCTTTTCTGTCCCCCCCTCTCGCCCCCAAGAAAATCTTTTCCCTTTTCAGAGCGTCCGCTTTTTCCTTGAAGTATCGGGTCCCGAAAACTATATTTCCGTAAAAGGGGCAATATTTTTTATGATTTACGATGCCGAGTTTTGGGTTTCTCGAGCAAAATTTATAGGCTGCAGGAGAGGAGGTGCTCTATTTCTCCCGGAATCGGGATAGAGATTTCATCTGCGATTAATTCCCGAACTTCTTCGGGAGAAAGGGACCTTGCTACCTAATTTGCTGTTGATATGGGGTGGGGGGCTGTTGATAAATAAGTTTATTTGTGTTCAATCGAAAGCGATTTATCACTGTTATCACTGGGAAGGTCCCTTTCCACAGTGGATGCCGTATGTGAATCTTTAATGGTTCAATGTTGACACACTGAAGCGCAACCAACTTTTCGTGAAGATGTTTTCTTGAAAGATATCGATGTGTTTCTACTTCTTCTAAATTGACGCTAGAGCATAAAAAACTCGAGAGTATTCATAAGATGACATATTCGATATTGTATTAGTCTGCTTCAGTCTTGATGCATGTTGTCTATAAACAATGTTCTTATTGGTAGAGAAGGATTATTGGCATTCTGTAAAAATTATACCAATGCAGATGGATACCTACCGAAAATTGCATAAAAACAAGGAAAATAATAGTTTTCTTTCTTTTATTTCCGTCGACATGGTTTATACCAAAGGACAATAAACAAATTGGGTTTTCTATTGTTTGAAGAGTCATCTATTCTGTGTTCTACAGAAGTCTGGCGCAGAAGAGTTGAATGTAATTCAAATTAAAAGCATCTAGGGAACATGAGGCAATGGCTATTTTATCATCCGGCAAGAATCCCCTTAGCAGTCCTGTCCCGCTATGGCAATTCAGTTGTATATGCAAGATGCTGATTTGAATCATTAAAAAATTATTTTTATATGCACACATTTATTTAATTCTTCGATGTCTGATATTATATGAAGACCCATAAAAGTTAAATCTTTAAAAAAAAAAAGAATCCATTCCAAATCAATAAGTCAATTTAAATTCATGCAATGTAATTTTTGAGATACCTGTCATATTAAAGATAAATTTGAAGGTATCTAATGTGAATTAGGCACATCAAAGTGTAATGACCAAACATTTTTATTTAATTTCTTGCTTAATCGAAATTCCGAAAATGATTTTGATCTTGTTTGTGAATTATTGTTTTTATTTTAATAAAAAGCAACACATTTATTCATCATTAGAACTAAAAATGAACTTTTCTTTATTCAAATGATAAAATAGAATAATTATGAAACAAAGATGCGTTTGATTATTTTTCTTATTAATACATTTGTAATGTCAATGAATTCCAATATTTATGTGATATCAATTTGTTTTGTTTGTCTGATATTTATATGATAATCTTCGTATTGCAACTATTCACTTTTGAATAATCCAGTTATCAGTATGAAATTACATTATCATGTATAAATGGTGGCAAAATTATTCTGCATAATTCTCAATCCCATTATTAGATAAAATATCTAAAATTAAGGATATTTATGTACTATCTATAAAAGTAGGTGAATATATTATATAATTTCAGCGCAGCATTACAATATTCTCCCTCTTATCACAAACTATCTGAATATCTCTGCAGTATATATTAAATAAATAGACACATGTGACAATCGTTTAATTACTTAAGTGATAAATAGCGTAATTAAACCTGTCTTCATTTGGTAAATTTAATATATAGACAGTGGACCAGTGGTGAAAAATGATTTGAATGATAAATGACCTTCTTGAATGTCAGCCGGATCCTTTATTGATATTGGCGGTTAATACCACAAACGATCAGTAGACTTAGGGGTGGGACTTCCTTCATTTCCACAGATATCGTTTTACAGACATAATTTAATTAAATATTTTTAATTAATATTCCAGACAGGGTTCTTTTTTTTTTTTCCCTGTGGTCGGAAATCCTAAGTGAAATGCTTTCTACCGTAACGCCCATTCTAAGATTCTCTATACCACATGCACATGAGGAAAGACAGTTTAATTTGTGTCCCCTTTTTTTTAATTGGTTGATGGTATTGATGTAATTATCATTTAGTCAGTTTTCTGTTGATTTATATCTTGATAAGCATCAGAACTTCTCATGCTTCATCTATTCTGATGATCCGACGTGCAGATGTTTTGTTTTGATGGAGAAGTTTATTCCTGATACTGACAGAAAGGATTCACATTTGTCTTACATAAAATAAGAAAATTAATAACTAACTAATATAATGATATTATAATTGATATAATGTTGTATTGTTCATATTTGTTAAACAATGTTAAATTATATGAATAGGTATTATAAATCTCTAATAGTATTGTTTTTAAAACGGAAAATATAATTTTTTTTTTTATTCGTAAAAACAATGCTGGAAATTAAAATGCCTATCAAAAACATTCATATTAAATGTCTAATAATAATGTTTGAATAGTGATTTTTTTTAATCGTGAGATATAAATTATCATCTCATGTATTTCAAAATATCTGAGCCAGTATTTTGTTAGTGATTTATTTTTCAGATGAATTCATATTTATTGCGCGAAAATTAATTAATATTTATCTGTTAAGCAGATTATATGTATCCTTTTAAGAATTATGACGATATAAGTTTAAAAAATTGTTAATGTTTAATTTTAAACGATTATTTTTTAATATTTCTATGAAAATCTGTACAATTATTAAAAGCTAGTATATTTTTTTAGAAAAAAATCAATTGTGTTTGATATCTAAATAATTAAATAGTTCTCTAATGCATAGTCCTAATTTATGCAATATATTATATATATCCATATAGTATTGTACGATACCACGTTTAGAATTCTTCGTTTGAATACAGTACGTTTATTGACCATTTACATTAGAAACACCATTATGATGGGTCAACTTTGTACCATGCAGCCATAGTAATTTAGAACATACACCTAGACGTAAAATATGTTGCCCTGTAGCCTCTATCTCTTAAAAAATCCTATGGTGGGACTTTCTAGCCATGCCTGATAAAAAATAATACTTGTCAACTGCTCGATGATTCTTGTCTAAATCTCAATTCAATCCGAATTAAATCTCAATTCAATCGTAATTAAATTTTAATTCACTCCACTACAATAACCATCAAGACATTCCATGGGGCCTGATGGCCGAGTGGCTAGCGTTCTGGGTCTCGGTACCACAGGTTTCGGGTTGTAGTGGTTCGGAATCCACTTTAAGCCGTAGGTCTCTGTCTCATATGACTATAGAGCATCACAGAGCCCAGTCAAGCTTCTCGCCCACATCATTCTCAAACTGTAAAGGGGCAACTCTTCTCTAGACACAGTGATGTGCTGTGGTATGGTAATAGTATCAAGTCATTCCAATCAACAATTAAATTTTTAAGCCAATATTTTTTTTTGGAAGAAAGTCATTTTTTTTTTCTTGATTAGGAAATTCAATAACGATTTTAATTATACTAAATTTATTTATATAACCGAGTACAAGTTTATTATAACAAAATAATTCAAGCAAAAATTTCCCTATTGTTATACTAGTAGAAATTCAAAATGAATAAACTTATTCAAATTGTCTTACGTTTCTTTCCACTTTATATATATTCCGAAACCTTACTTCCACAAAAGGGGGAAAAAGACCTGGTCAGTTACCATAACTCTTTTCGCCAAAGTGCATTTGCAAATATCGGCACCCCTCCTCCAATTCGCATTACCAACCATCCGCATCGTGTTTCAATGACCATAACCGCGAGGGGACGACGATATACCCTAAAAAGAATAAAAACCTGTCCCCCTTTTCTCGAAGTGGAGGGAAAAAGCGAAACCTTCTACAGATAGCTCCCATGGGTTTCTCTGTATGGAATCTACCATCTTCCACTGTCTTTTCCTCTTCTGTGTAAATTTATTTTTAAGTGGATATGCACCCAGACCCGGTTTCTTGCTGCAGTTCGTGCGCACCATTTCATGTTACTCGATACCCAAGAGCATTTTTTTTTTTTTTTTTTTTTTTCCTCTCCTTGAAAAATACTACAAAGGCAGTGGGAATGGATAAAATTTTCTCGCCTCCTCCTCCTCTGAGGGACTTTATTTTTTCATCCCGCTTGCCTATTTTCCACGTGGCGTTTCTTTACGGTTTGAATCGTTCGAAAGGAGGGGGTGGAGAGGGTTGGAAAAAGTGGCAGGATTTTTATTTTGCTTTTCCAGATGGATGAAAACAACATTTTTTTTTTTCTTCTTCTTTTTTTTCCTTCAGTCGTCGCCACTTTTTTTTTAGTTTTTACTTTTACCACCTTCTGATTTTTATATATCCCGTTTTTCCACGCGGTTTTTCTCACTCTGAGTGCATTCTCGTGTTGACTCAGCACTGGATTTGCCCTTCTTTTGGTAAAGAGAACGAAATGCTTTTTGTGGGTGTGCTAAAAAAAAAAAAATAAGGTAAAAAAAAAAAAATCAAACAAAGAAATCTTTTATTGTGTAGTTTTGCTAAACTTTCTGAAGATTATAAACCAATCAATTTGGTACTGTTCTCTATAATCTTTAAAGTGTTTTTGTCTTTATATAAGACTAATATAAACCTCCTGTCCCAATCCCGGCCAAATTCCGTGAAGCAAAATCTTTCTTTTAAAAAAATCATCTAAAAGAACAGAAAATGTCAATTTAACATTAGTACTTAAACTGCAACACTTTGACAAACAATACACTTTGGAACTTTTTTGATGCCGTGTTGTTTCCCCTTTCTTCAATTGTCTTTAGTTCAAATTTGAACTCATTGGAACGAGTTGTTCTTTTTTACAGCATTTTGAAAGTTGGACTTAAATTATAATCACCCTGTATATAATGTTCATATGAACTATTTTCAAAGCACATATGTATATAAAAATCTTTCTTGAATAGAAGTTTTTAATGCGATTTACTAAAGATTTCATTTTTTTTTTTTTTTCTTTATAAGATTTCTAAGTGTTCCAAGATCAAACTGCATTATAAATCACATTATAAAAATGAGCTTAATTTGGCATAGATGTGTTTTTATAACACCAATATTTTTTTTCCATATATTTTCTGATACCAAAGTGAAAACTATTAAATAAAATTACATTAATAAAAATAATTAAAAAAAAAAATATATGTGAAAACAAATTTTTCATTGAAATATAAAGGATATTTTCAAACTAATAAGCTTCATTAAAGTAAAATTTGCGAAAATATTTACCTGTAATATTTTTTCAAAAAAAAAAAAAAAGGGGGGATTTTCAATTTAGACTAAATTCATTGTAACATATTAATACCTCATATGTTCCAGTGGCTTAAGCCATTAAAAATACCTTTTGTTAATTTTTCTCTCATAATAAAGTCTTCCCATGCGATAAAATTTAAATAAAAACCTCAGCAATAATAACCTAATATTCTCCCTCCCAAAATATAAAATAACTTTATCAAAAAAATAAGTTATTTCATTTTTTTTTTTTTTTTTTTATCTACCAATTCTGAAGCTCAGGGAAAGGATTACTGCAGTTGAAAGTTCCCCCTAATGCATCTAATTATTGTAAACTCATTACGCAAATAAAAAAAAAAAAAAGAAGCGACGACTATAAATCTTTTTTCATCTTCTTTCCACCCTCTCTCTTATCAACATTTTTCATCAGTAATCTGCCCTTCCTCTTCCACTGTTAAAAAGAAAAATTATCCACCAACACCAGATAAGCGGCAGAAGAGTAAAAAATAAAAAAAATAAAAAAAACTACTCCAAGCATCCCATAAAAGCAAAGCGCAGATGTCCCCTTGTAACAGTATATACTTTTCTTCCGCTCAGGGTAAAAAAAAAAAAAAAAAGAACGATTTTTTTTTTACCCCCCTTCCATAGATGCTCCTAACATCCCCAGGGACCTTGGTGTCTATCGTCCCCAGAGAATCCCTGTGATTTATGCCGCTCATGATCACTGACAAGTTTTACCATTCATTCACAAAACCAGGACACAGGACAATTTTTTTTTTTTTGCAAGGTGTCCTCGCATATAAGCCTTTATTCACTGGCTTTATTGGAAGAAGATTGCATGGGGTTGTTGGAAGGCAGCAGAGTTTTTGAGGGTTTTTAGGGGTCGGTGAAGTGAAGTGAATGGAAAAATTCAAATGACTGGAGTTTTTGTGCTCTGGAGTGGCTGTGACGTGTTGTCAAGCACTTTGATCCTATCTTTTTTGTGCGAACTGACACATAAAGGATTTTTTTTTGAACAGTGGATCAAAAATGAGAGTTGTCGATGGTCCAAAATGCTACATGTGAATTACAGTTGGGATCACTGATGGTACAAGAGATCACTCTTTTTTAATTAACTCCATTTTATTGTAAAGCGATATACGCATTGCAAAAAAAAGATATTCGAATAAATGACAGATGATGGTTATATTGGGCAGGATGATCGAGTGACTAGCTCTCTGGAGCTCGATGCCACAGGTTTCGATTCGAGTCCAGGCTGTGCAACGGATGTTTGTAGTGGTTCGGATCCACTTTTAACCGTCCCGATTTAATATAATTGTAGAACGTTGGGCTGATAACCTTACTCCATAGAAAGAAAACATCTGTCTCGAAATCTGTCAGTAAGCAGCCGTTTGGCCCACCTTGGGACTACTATTGTTGCACTAATGAAGAAGATGGTTTTATTACTATAATAAAATATCTACTTTGTATTTATTTTTATAGCTGCTTTATATTATCTATTTATTATTTTTAAGAGTTATGTGATAATTTATGTATTTCATAATAATACTTTATTAATAATAAAAAAAAAAAAAAAAAAAAACGCTTGACTTTTTATCTTTATTTCGCTCTATTTTCCGTTGCAATTTGTACCTTCAAAATATTCTGATATTATTATGGAGTATCTATAATGTCGTAGGATATATTTGTATTTAAAGATTAATAAACTATAAAAATAATAAAAAATTAGATTTGAAATAGTATCTATAATTAGCTTTTTGTTTATTAACACAATGAAAAAATATAGAAAATCATTTGATGTGTTATTGTAGAAGTGTATAAACAAAATCTTTGTTTTCAGATGGTACAATACAAGGGCAGCTGAATTTACTAAAGTTAGAAACGCGAATAGATAGTATGTGAAGGAAATAAACAGCTGTAGCAAACTCATATCTTTACATAAACATAGCATACTGATGAATAATAAAAAAAGTTACAGCAGGATCAAGACATTTTATCTGTGTAGTAATAATAAATAAATAAAAGATCTTTTTAGTAAAAGATTTTAGTCTCACGATTTTGAATAAAATATTATTTAATAAATCAACGCCTTTATAGGCCAATTACATTGAAAGCAGTGAGAAGCTCAAACCTTTGTGTGTTTTTCACTCTGCGGTAGGTCTTGTTTTCAAGAACCTTCAACAACAAACAGCACTTTGATGAAGCGGAAAGGAAGTCCACGAGAGCACGGTAATAATAAAGACGACGAGAATATCGACTTCACCCTCAAAAACAACACTGAGCTTTTGTTTTCAGTGCTTTTCTTTTACACAAACAAACCATATGCGCGAACGGGAACATAAATATAAGCGCAAGGCAGCGGTAAACCAGACTTAATCTTTATCGGTGTTGAAAAGCAGATGAGCGTTTACTTAGATAACCTCTGGAACCGTCACTCATAGCAAACGAAGTCAAAAAACTGATGCAGGGGAAGGGGGAGGCTTTCATTTGTCCCTCCCTACTGTAAATAATACTAAGACAGGAATTCATGTCATCCGTGTTTATGTTTCTGCTTAATCACTCCAGTGCCTCGAAAAGCGTTCAAAGTGACGCGCACGTCAACTAACAGACACGCTCTTGCCATCCTATCTGGCTGAACGCCAGATGAGGCCAAAAAAGAACGTCAGAGGCATGGTCGTTGATCTCTAAAACCGAGATATAATTTTTCCTCCATATTTGGCCACACCGATTTTTTTCTTACTAGCAATCCAGGAAAATTTACTTAGATATGCATTTTATATAATTAAAATAGGATATTTTTGTAAAAAAAAAAAAAAAAATGCGAAATATATTTTTGGCAATTTTATTATTGAAGATCTTACTCATGTCTCTCGTTCTAATGCTATGCAAAAAATGATAAATAAAACTATAGAGAGAAAGTAGTAGCTCTGTTATACTAACAAAATTTATATAATTCATTATATTCTAAAAAAGTAGTTCTAATGCTGCTGGCAATACAGTGAATTCATCTTTATGCCATAAGCATGGGTTACACCACTGTTACTCCTTTAGCACTACCCAGGGGGCATGTGTAGCTTGAAGATATGCTATTCGATTAACAGTACCCCCACAACGCTCAAAAGCCATATCACACCGGGTCCTACGATTTAAAATGGATTCCGAACCACTACAAATATCCATGGCACCGTCGTGACTCGAACCCGAAACCTGTGGTATCAAGCGTCAGAGCCACTCGGCCATCAGGCTCCATTCTAATAGACATGAATAATTACCTATACGCTGCTGTTCAGTGAGTCTCGAATACTGACATTACCAATCATGTTTGAAAAGTTTTTTATGTCTAATTTAATTTAATTAGATATTAAAATATGAAATAAAGTTTAGAAATGTTAAGTATCAACTGCTTGAAAAGATTCAATTTTTGGTAGTAAATAGGCCAGTAAGAAGCTTGTCTCTAAATATTACTCCACTGGACTTTTTTAAAGGAGCCATGTGTACAGCAATACTGTATTATTTGAACTCCAAAGTGGTATCGCTACTGTCATTAAATATATAATAATGTAATTGTCTTAAAAACACTTAGCGTCAACTAAATACCATCTGGAAGATGTACAGGTTACAAAGTTACATAGGAATTCATACTATAATTGAGTGTAGAGTTTTTAAGTAATTAATAAACATGTTTTTTTGTGTTATCCTTATTTAATTTTTATCACACAGCATTGCAGTATGGCTTACAGTCATAATTTATGGACGTCCTGTGCAATTTGTTAAAATTAATACACACTAATGAATCTAAGAAAATTAAAATTGATTATAATAGCTGTTAGGTATAGTGACATCCATACCATCCCTATTCGCAATGCAAGGCTTTAAGTATATTAAATTAATATCATTTAATTAAAATCCATCACCCATAATGGTATTAGTGCGTGCGTAATTTACGACCTACCACAATTCAGATTAATTTAATTTTACAGACAGCGACATTAAGAAGGCAAAGTTATTTAATTTTCAACTAAACATAATTTATGTTTCTTGTTTTCTGCCATCATTGCCCGTCGTTATTCACTTTACAATTCTCGTTAATCTCATTTTGTTTTATATGAAATTTCTCAATTATCTTTTTATTTTCAATCTAAATATAATAATTTCATATTTTCGATTTATAAAATTAAAAGTGTAGTCGAAAATATGAAATTATTTAATTATTTAGATTAAAAATAAAAAAAGATAATTGAGAAATTTCTTTTTATATTTTTCCAACTTCTTTTCGATTCCAATAACTATAATGCATGTAAAATTAAATGTATTATAGAGGTTATTGGAATCGAAAAGAAATTGGGGAATGTAGCGTTTTAATCTACATTGCACTTGCCTATAACTTTTAAATCTAAATAACAGTTGTTTCTTTTTTCTCAAATTACTTAACAGATGTTTCTTTTTCTCAACTGTATTATAGAGGTTATTGAAATCGAAAAGAAGTTGGTGAATGTAGCGTTTTATAATCTACATTGCACTTGCCTATAAAAATTTTAAATCTAAATAACAGTTGTTTCTTTTTTCTCAAATTTAATATTATAAAAAATTAGAAAAACTAAAAACAAGAAAGGTCAATAAATAAAATTTGAAATAATGGTAATTTACGATCGTAATATGAGGCTGATATTTATTTATTAATATAATTTATTTTTTAATGTTTAACATCAGTGGCCTTGTTTTCCACTTATGAATGCCATGAACAGCATTCTTTGGTTGTTGAGAGAGGGAGTGCCATGAACAGCAAATTTTGGTTGTTGAGAGAGGGAGTATATTGCTTTCCTGGAGGTTTGGTTTTGATTTGTTGCTCTACGGTCATTTTGTGCATAGTTTAGGCTAATTAGGCTAGGGACCTACAGTTTAACGATTTCCTGAAGGAATTTTAGAGGCTACTGTCTCGCATTTGCATGTTATACGAGAGAAAACTCGGAAACTCCTGATTGGCAGCTTGACCATCAATACAAAATGAAATATATTAGGGTCCATTGTTTAGGATGGTGATCTGTACAGTCAAATTATTAAAATTAATCTTATTGCATGAATAAAATTGTATCAATACGACCATAAAGGTATTATTTTCATCATTTCATTTTACTATTTTCATCATTTTCGATTATTTAAAATAATTTTAATTAGAAAAATACATGTATTATGTATTTTTCCATGGATATATGTATATAGTATACAAAACATAAATATATACATAATTTGTTATTTCTTTTCAAATTATTAGAATGAATTGACAATTTCTCACCTCATATTAATACCTCATATTCAAAATTAATTGTCAACCCATGTGTAAAATTTTCTTATAATTAAACACAAGATTTAGAGGTCCTTTGTTAAAACAAATTTCAACTTTGGAACTCCAATATTTCTTTTTAGAGAGTAAAATAAATTTTAGTTAATGATTTAAGATTTCAAAAATTTATTTCAATCTTTTAATTTTCTTATGATTATCAATTCAAGAATATTAATTAGTGTGTACAAACATTTAATATGTTATCCTTTATGCGTTAATCAAAATTCAGAATTAAATTACATTTTCTATCAAACAAATTTACTTTTAAAAAGATATTTCAATACTGATTTTTAATTTATACGTACGGAAATAAAATGAATTTTTGAGAAAAATATTTTTTTAAAGTTGTTGTAAAACATGTGGAGAAAAGTATAAAATATCCAATTTCCATAATATTTTTAAATTTTGAACTTGCACCAATTTTTAGTAAAAAAAATCTAAAACTTGCCCTTCTGTTTTGTTCTGATAAAGGAAAAAAATATCTTGGTCTTAATAGCTTTAGTTCTAATTTGCTTGACAAGTTCATAATTTTAAAATTTGTCTAGCAAAGCTAAGCCGAAGTTCCCATGTCTATGCTGGGGATGGGCACGTTAAATCCATAAAACGGAGCATCCTTGTATTGGGCCAAAGAAGAAAAATAAAGCGTGACCACCCCAGAAGTCACTCCTGGGGCTATTGTGGCCTGTCGACCAATTGGTTAACGTTCTGGCCTTTACCAACGTAAGCTTCAGGTTCGAATCATGGCGGTGTCATGGATGTGTGTTGGTGGTTCGGGCCACGTTAAACAGTAAGTCCCAATCTAGTTAGCCTAAAGTATGCAAAAATGACGAGATACAGCGACCAATCAAACTAAACCTTGGGTTATTCATTCAAAATTGAAGTGGAAAAAATTTTAGATGCAGTATAGCAGATTCCTCCCATAGTGTATTCTGGGTAAGTCTAAAATGTATCTGATTTTCTAGTCAGTCATGACTTCAGTCAAAATGTCTAAAATTCGAAAACAACAACAATTTTAGTTTTTAATTAATTATCAAAACTACCTTTACTCATTTCTTAAAGAACAGATGTTATTTTCTTAATGGTACACCTACAACAAAAGACATCCTTATATATCATGCTATTTTATTCACCTGTGGAAATTCTTTTATGTGCGCTAGATCGAAAGAAAACACCTTTTAATTACAGGAATCCGTGAAAATTCTGAGAGAACAGAAAACTTTTCTGAAAAGTTAACCCCGAAGTATTGGAATTCCAAATTCCAATTATAATGTTCACGAGATGGTTTATTAAACGTGCTGGAAATAATTTATTCCATCGCAATTTGTCGATAGCGCAATGTCAGCGTATATGGAAGAACATAATTTAAGAAAAGAATGCTTCCCGTGCTGTAATAAATCATCAGGACCTAAATGAACTGAACAAAACTTATCAATTTAGTCGTCGTACAGAAAACGAATGTTGATTGATGGTTTGTTCAATACTTTTCAATGATTCTTTTGTCCTTTCATTATTATAAATAGGGACATTGTATTTTTAACAAGTATTGATAATTGCTTCATGTAAATATGAAAGACTACAATATATGCTTAAAGTTACTTGCAATTAACTTAATTATAGTTGAATATAGTTTAATAAACCCAAATTTTTGTAATTGTCATTCTCTTTAATGTATTTCAATTATTATTACAGACAAAATTAATTATATAACAATATAATACAATTGGTGAATTACAAATGACAATAGCATATTGTACATATACATTTGTTTCTCTATTAAATAGTTAATAATATCGATTGAATGATCAATTAGTTCAAATTTTAAATCTGTGTATATTTTCGATATTTGCAATGCTTTAATTTGGATTGATGTATATTTTTATTATTTTTCGTTGGTGAGCTGTTTTAAAGATAGCTTGTTCATAATCATTTCAGGTAAAACTTGGCAATATACTGATAAGTTGGTAAGGGTAACTGTGTTGTTATGGCATAATTCATTACTATTAAAATTCAATATTTTCTTATACGGTATATTTTTGAATACGAACTAATCCGTGTGAAAGCCAAGAGTGACTTTTTCTTCAAAATAAATAAATAATAAAATGAAATAAAATAAAAAGCAAGTAAAAAATAAGTAAATAAAATTAAAATAAGTAAATGAAATAAAAATAAATGAGTAAATAAAATAAAAAAAATGAGTAAATAAAAAAAAAATAAATGAGTAAATAAAATAAAAATAAATGAGTAAAATAAAATATAAAATAAATGAGTAAAATAAAATATAAAAATACCGAACTTCAATACCCGTATATAAGCAGAAATGAAAATTACTTATAACAATCATTAATTTCGGTTTTCCACTATTATTTCTGGCTTATATTTTGGGTACTTTTTTTTTTTTTTACACAGATTTCGCCATCATCAGATTTTTTCGTTTTGGCGACGATATAACAAACTAGCAATATAAATAATTACAAAAATAAAACGACTGATTCTTATAAAACGAATAACTCATTTCATCTAAAAATATTTTTATTGTATATATACGAAAAGAAACAAAAACGCTGTTTTCTTAGCTATATTTGGCGATTGATGATTTACAATGGGTTGAAAGAAAAAGTATAGACGGAAAAAATATAGTGAATGATACCTACGTTTTTTTGCAAGATGAACGTAACCGTATATAAGCCAACCTTACTTAATAATATATACTTTAGCTTTAAAAAAAAGTCCGAAAATGTTTTTGCTTATACACATATACGGTGATAAATGGAGGGAAAAAACATTTAGTGATTCTTCAATTTGTGTCAATTATTGCCGATTTAACCGTAGAAAAATTGCTTTTTATGCAAAGTCTAAAATGAGGTTCTGATTTTTATTTTTGCGAAAACTTATAAATTTAAGAATGCATTATTGATAGTCAATATTATATTTATCAAAAACAAATGCAGAGTGAAAACTGTTAGGTTCCTTACAAATAAAATGTATCGTTCGATTTCCTTTTTATTCTTTTATTTTATTATTTTTTTTTTTAATATTCACATCATAACACATGTAGATGCATAATTGATTCCATGTCCAAAGATGGCTGCCATTGCAATAACTCCTGTAATTGTCACCAGAACCGCAGATGTCCTAGCAAAAGTACCGAGGGCGGTAGAAAAAAGTCACATCTAAGGCCTCTATCAGCAGAACGCGACATATGAAGCGACAAGAAAAAAAAAAAGTCTTCAGGATCGGGGCACTGCAAAGAAAATAGATCCCGCAGAGCTCAAAATGTGACAAACCGCCCCAGTCAAGTCGCAACTCCTACTTGCCATAGGAAGAAGTCCCCAAAAATCCTCGCAGAAGAGCGATAGTTAAGAAGAGATATCATGAGGAATGATGTTACGGCCCACGTCGGCTCACATGTCCGTCGGTTGATGTTTTTTTTTTTTTTATTTTTATCACTTCATTTTCTCTGTGGTTAGCTGACGTCCGGGCGAGATATCTTATCTGTCACAAGAATTTAGCCCTTTTATTGCTTGTCTGGCTGACTCTCTTTTGTTGGGCGCAGAGGTGGTTGATGTGTCTATTCCAGAGGTCCGACCAGCAGGGTATGTGTGTTGTGATTAATTATTGGCTTCATTCGATTTAGTAGGGGTTGGGATGGATGATTAGCGTGTATTAATATGCATCTGTTTATTGAATGTGTCAAGTATTTCTCATTGAGTCATAATATCATTAAGCATCAAACCCTTTTGACTTGAAGAAAATGAATGAATTTAATTTCCGCATCCATAAAAATATAATTAAGGGCACAAGAGTGAAAATGGTAAAACAAATTTTTTAAGAAAGTCACTAAATATTGGGTAAAAGTAACTCAATCCCAAGTGATTACTTTGCTGATACATGAAATTTTTTTAAATCTACGTTATATAAAAGCACATTTTTCTAGAGATTATTTTCTTTTCACTTTTTATTTCAAGTACTAATTGTACTTAATATGTTTTTATCATTGTTCAAATATTAAAATATTATAATCTATTTTATCTGAAGTTTCCATCCATCCATTTCTTTCTTTTTCAAATTTATTCTTCTTATTTATATTCTTGTGGTTGCTAAAAAGTAGGAGCAACGATTCTTTTGTTTTAAAAGAAATTTGTAAGCTGCCATTGGCAGTGAATTCAAGAATTTTTGGGTAAAGTTTATCGATGAAATAGGAAAAATAATTTATGTAATGTTGCTAGTCTTAATTGGGTTAAGTAATGGATGATAGTAATATTCATTAAATAATGTTCTTATTGGTTCACGACATCTCTTTCAAATTTGAAAATTTCCAACAAATCCGGCATTGATGGGCAACTTAATATAAAAACAGCATTGTATAAAATGTATTTTTTTTTTTAGTTAAATGTATTAATTTATTTTTGAAAAAATACAAAATTATTACACATAAATAAACGAAACTAAAAATTGAATAAAACGAATGCAGTAGTTAGAATGAATAAAGGGAATTTTGAAACAAGTTGTAAAATTGTTTCTGATTCCCTTTAGCTGATGTTTTCATGTATTAATAGTCTTCTAAAAAATAAATTAGCACTTTTATTATTGTATAATAAACCATACTTAAAAAAAAAAAAAAAAAAAAGAACAATGTGATAAAATAAAATATACCTTTTTTTGAATGCCAAGATTAATCTACCATTTGCAATATCCGTTATGCTGTAAGTAAATTAACAATTCAAAGACCATCTCTACACAATGTTTAAACCCACACAAAGCAGAAACTCATTAGGATAGAAAAAAGAAAAACTTTATCTAATGTTGAAGTCACCGATATATTGATCTCAACTCTGGTCGTTTCATGACTTGGGAATAGCATTTATTCCCTCTGTTATTCCAAAGTGAAATAAAAAAGACTTTGGAAAATGAACGGCATTATTCATGGGCGGAACGGCAAAAATAAAGTTTTATGGCAGAGGCACACACAGAGCGACGGATTTAGATGCCGCTTCTGGAAAGGGGTGCAGGAGATTAAGGTATCGAATTTCGGAAAAATAGAAATCGTTCCAACCTCACAACAGGTTCTTAATCCTGGCCCGCAGAACGTCTTACAAATGAAAAACTCCAAGGAAAAAGAATACGCTAAAATATTCATCCGGCCAGATATCCGGGAAAAGCGCGAGTCGGTTCCTGGAAAGGGATCAAAGTAACATTAAGTTTATGGGAAACAAAACTCCTGGAAACGGGAAAAGTAGCCTTTACGATGGGGATTTTCCTCAAACTGATTTAACTGCCTCCGAATCCCATAAAGTTAAAGTACGGGCATCATTTACCGAATGGCGTCCAACAAAAGGCATTCTGTGTATCCCGAATGCTGGAACCGTTTAAAGTGCGGATAATGTCAACACAGAATCGGATGCGTATAATGCGGAGGTTTAGTGTGTTCTGCACCGAAAACCATTTCGTTTAACGCGTTCCGCTTTGCAGCGAGACGGGAAGCGTAATTATGAATAGGCGATTCTTTGTTGCCTTCGGACGTGTAAAGACAGGATTAGGAAGACGGATTTCAACTCCACTCATGTCCTACGAAATTACAAATTGAAATGGTCTTCTTTATATCATGCATAATCCGTTCGATATTATTCTTGAAATGCTTTTATCCTTAACTTTAGAGTCATTCGATAACAATATACATTTTGAATTGGTCATTATACTAGGCCAGGTTAAAGTGGCCGAAGATGATCTTTAAAAGAAATTCTGTAGAAGTGGGTAATAATAATGCTAAATACTTATTATTAGGTTTTCAACAAAGAAAAATATTTCTGCACTTTAATATTCAATTAAAGTGCAGAAATATTTTTCCTTTTGTGGTCCACTGTTCAGTACAATTAAACAATTTTATTTACACAGCAATTTTATTTACACGCAGCATCCTGGGATATAAAACTTCATAAGCAGGGCAATGAAATAGGGTTTAGACGTGATAAGGGGATGGGTTTAGACGTGTAAAAGACAGGATTAAGAAGACGGATTTCGACTCGACTCGTGTCCTACGAAATTACAAATTGAAATGGTGTCCTTTATATCATGCATATTCCATTCGATATTATTCGTGAAATGCTTCGATCATTTACTTTAATACGTTTGATTTGAGTCATTCAATAACAATATAAATTTTGAATTGGTCATTCTACTAGACCTGGTTAAAGTGGCCAAATATAATCTTTAAAAGAAATTCTGTAGAAATGGGTAAAAAGAATGCTAAATACTTATTAAAGCGCTGAAATCTTTTTGTTAATAATTAAATATTAGAATCAACCTTTTATGGTTCACTGTTCAGTAGTACCAACGATTTTTGTATTTTTAAAAGGAATTTGCAACCCGTCATAGATAATGCATTCAAGAATCTCTAGTTTTAGAGTAGTTCCTTTATAAAGGTTTCATTTTCTCTGTTGTCAAATTCTATTATCTGTAGTAATTTAATCAACATTTGGATAAATTGAGATAAAGTAGCGTCAGCGAGCATACATCTCAAAGTATCAAGTCACTGTTCAGTACAATTAAACATCGCATTTCGTTTAGCAATTTTATTTACAGAAAACATCCTAGGATATAAAAACACCATAAGCATGGGAATGGAATTACTCCGATGGGATAAGAAGTTGGATTTGTTAATTAAAATATGTTGCCCAATAAGTGTCCATTATATTAATTAAAATATGTTGTCCTCTAGAACGGACTAGAAAGGTTAAACAATGCAAAACAAAAATATCTTTCGTTATTATCACGTTATTTATTATTTAGTTTTTCTTTAATATAAACACTGAATCCTTAGACATAAATAGAAATTACTTTTAAAATTTTTAGTGGTGTACTGCTTATTACTAAGGGAAGTTTTTAAAATATGTTAAGTAGATTATTAAAAAATTATGCAGAAGGCTTAATGAGAACTGTAATAGAATTGATAAGATATAAAAATTTCACTGCTGCTACACAATATTTAGAAAACTGGAAGTTTGCCATAAATGTCTCTGAAAGCGCGAATTTTAATGAGGGTATATTCAACTATGTAAAATAGTAACAATGTTATATTTTTGAATGAAATTATGTATTAAATATATACAATTTACTTAACATGTAATTTATCCTCAAAGAATCGACTTCAACTGAGTTTTTATCTTCTGATTTGCATGCTATAGAATTTTTTTGTTAGCTTTAGATTATGTTGATAAACTATAATGGCATTTTAAAATTTGAAAAATAGTATTTTATTATTAAATTATTAACTTTGACTATTATTAAATTTATTTGAAACCGTGTGATCCGATTAAATAATAAAAAGCATAATTCATATATTTAAAAGATATTAGAATCTAGAATATTAAAATGTGCTCTAAAAATATTAATTGCTTATAGCCATGACTGATATCACACCAATTATTCAAAATCAATGTAGTCTTTAATGAGTTTAATTTCCCATACATGGCTCCATATTTTTCGAAGAAAGTATGTCTGATAACGATATAAAGTATGGTACAAAGAATCCTATTACCATATTTCAACAACTAAACCCCTATTTTTCATCCATCATTCAAGAACTACGATGCCACTAAGCAAACAAGTCCACCAAACATTTTTTTACATTCAGGCGGAAACTAATTAATCGAAAAAAAAAAAGTTCCTTGTGTACTATCTGCGACGAAATTTGCTAAGAAATCCCGCCATCGTCAAAAACATAAACACTCTACCTGCTTCGACGAATTAAAATCCCATCACTTGTCAACCAAAGTGCCTTCCACTTTATATGCCAGTCACACTTTTTTGCTTTACTTTTAGTGTGATGAATTTTCCATACATTTTATCTCCTACCCTGAAAAGGCACCCCAACAAAGAAGGCTCACATCAGCAACCTTAATCCCGTTATGCACCCCCACTGTTTACCGTTAAAAGATGACGCCTTTTGCAACAAAGATGATTTTTCATCCTCAACCTAACTATTATCGGCTGCTCAACCCTTTTCTGCTAACACCACGACTTCAAGATGTCGCCGGGGACGTTTAAGGGAAGATGGCGAATTTCTAATTAATTCTCCCTCTTTTCCCCTGAACAAAGATGAAAAAAAAAATGGCAGTGTTTACTCGTAACCGTGCCTTCATCTAATTAATCGCGCTTTCGAGTTCTGAAAACAGTGGATAGGAGGACGCTGATTTCCTGTAGCTTTCTCGCGTAATTATGTACTAGAGTTGAGTAGGGGGTTGCTTTCTTGATTTTTTTTTATTTAAATTTAGGCTGAAGCCACTTTTGCTTTACCTTTTGATGTGAGATTTATGAGTATTTTCATGGAGACAGCCTCTTTGAGTCTTCTGTTAGGCTGGCGACATAGGTGAAGCGCTTTCTTTGGTGCATTAATTCCGCAGTTGGAATGATGCGAAGATTGGACAAATGTTGACCGTGGATTTCATTTAACTGTTTCTTTTAAAAAGAATTTGATTCTTATCTATTAAAAAATTCTTTATTCTTTGTTTTATTTATTCTTTGTTTGAACATTTACGTATGTTGTCTGTGTAATTAAGAAGTTTATTGCATTGATGTCATTTTACGGTATTGTATTTTGGAGTAATTCTAAACATAATTCAAGCAATAAACTACAAAATGCATTATTTATTTACTGAATGCATTATTTAATAATTATTCTAGTTTCAAATTATGACAACATCATATATTATACATGATACTATTGTGATTGAAAAATACACATGGTACCTATTCATGTCATATTCTAAGTTTTCAATTGGTGTCTGTCGTATGAAATGAATAATGCATATTGTAATGTAACTACAATTTGGAGAGCCCTCCAAATGATATTATGAAGGTTTCGTATAAACCCCAACATATCAGCAACTCTTATTGGAACACGGGCCAAAGAGAAACATTTGCATGGTAAGCTTTTTGGAAAATGGTGCAAGATGAAACTTGGATGGTTATTTAGCATTTTATGGGGGAATGAGGTGCATTTCTCGCTAGATTGGAAAGTTGATCCTCAAATGATACATCATTAGCAAACATCCACAGGAACGCTGTAATATTGTTGAAATCAGAAAAAAATACCGTATTTGTGGATTAACCGTACCGTTCATGATCAATCCCTTGTTCTTTGAGAAGATTTGTGCCATGGTCTTAAAAAATTGCACTATAACAGGTGCACGCTATTATGATTTATTACTTGTCAATGTTCTTCCTAATCTACAGAAGTGCAATGAAATATGCATGAGCGTTTTCATGCATGATAGAGCTTCACCGTAACGCGGCACGTCATATGATGGAGTTGCTGCCGTCCATGTTGGTACCGGTCACCTTTTGAGTAGACATAGCACATATAACATGTCACAAAGAATGGCCTCCGATATCACCAATTAGAATACTTTGTAATTTCTGGTTGTAGGGCTATATGAAATCAAGGATCTATAGACGAAATTCCCAGTCCTTACAAGCACTGAAAGATGCATGGAACAACAAGAGCAACCTTTTCCTGTTAACATGTTGATCCGTGCTGTATTGGACATAATGGTGGCGCTGCACTTAGTATAGTAAGTGCTCTTGTCAATGTGTAAGAGACATCATCACAAATTGTGTTTCAGCGAATACGTCAATATTCCAAACTTTATACAAACATTTTCTCTAACACAGAATATTAAAGATCTTCAAACTATAGGCACCATTTCAAATAAAGCACCATTCAAATGCACTACTTAAGCCATTATACCATTAATAATTTTTCAATAGAAAGATAAAATTTGCATAATATTCATCATAGTAATGAATTTCCTTACAATTTTGTGTGATTTTCATTCCAAAATTAATTATCATAAAAGTACTTCATTTTCGTTGCGAACAATACAGAGATAATAATTTAAAATTGAATAAGACTTGGCTTTATACGAAAATGACAGTAAACCTGAAATATAGGTAGATGATTTTATCAAATTTTAAATAAATTAAATATGTTCATTCAATTCAATGAAAAAAAAAAAAAATTCGAAACAATTCGAACAACCATTAATTCGTCGTCTGACTTATAAGACGAAGAATTTGTTTGCAAAGGAAACATCATTATTTTCGAAAATTTTATGAGGAAATATCTCCAACTTTTAATTAAGAATAAATACAGAAATATAAATATTCTTGTAGCCATTATAAAAATAGGATTACAAGTTGAAATTTATATATTCTACATAAGTTCTTCAATGCCTTTGAATCTATTTGAGAATTAAGAACGTTTTCTAGAATATATTTCTAATAATTATTTGTTCGAAAGCAAACGAAATAATATTTTTTTTTTTTTTTTGGAAACAGGCACGATAATAAATTACTGCATTTCAATAACAAAAGGTAAAATATGCATAAAAGGTTAGATTTGTTTTTTTTTTTTTTATTTGATAAAGTGTAACAAACAAAACCAATCTTTTCATTGAATATGTCTTTTTGTTTACTTACAAAAAAATCCAGATTTTTTTCAAAAAATAAGACACAAGATGCATTGTTTTCACATTCTTATTTACCGTAACGTAAACTTTTATGGCTATTGAAAAATTGCCGTTCCGAAAATATGATTAATGAGGCAAAAAAAATAAATAAATAAATAAAAAACAAACACAACCGTTTAAAAGAACAATTAAACCACAAACTAAACAAACTGTTTGTGTTCGCTTAAATGCGATGAATTGAGACATATTGTTCAGATAATAATTTCGCATAGAATTGCAAATACAGTGGGAAAAACAACAATGGGAAGTACAATAAAATACGATCTTCAAAACCAAACACCGTGTTTGTTGCTGGAATAATTAAAGACTCATTTTCTCTCTGTCCTTGGAATGTTTTAATTTTTGCAAAGCTTTCATGATGAAAACGTGCATTTTATTTTTTAATTTGTTAGAGAACCTTTTTGTTTTTCAGTTCCAGTAACATGAAAACAGAAGGATTTTTTTGAATTCTTTTTCTTTAATTTTTTTCTCTATACCTGGAGGGGATGTAAATTTCTCGTTTAAAAATCCCATGTAACTTTTAATTTAACAGTGTTACGACTTGTTATACACATACATTGTTTTTCAAAGAAGTGTTGTAATAAAACAAAGGTACAAAACGTATGAGATTCTCTATTAGTATGGAGTTGTGGTTGAGATGACAAGAAAAAGTATTTCTGTTTTCTAAAAAGAATTTGTTTTAAATGGCTTTGATTTCAGTATATCTAATTTTTTATCACTATTTACTTAGATATCGTAAAGCACTCTTGTAAAAATATGTATTTTTCATTTTTTTATTAGTATTGTAACGTCTTGGTCTATACTATACCTATAACCTCTTGAAGAAGTGGGCCACTTTCAAGTTCATGGAGATCATTCAGAACACACACTTACTTACATATATACAGAACTATTGGTTAATACAATTTATTATTTAAAAAATATAAAAACTAAAGAGTTAAATGTGTTTCGGAAGTGCAGTTCACTCCAACGACGGAGATTTTCAGAGTTCTACCTAGTTTCCATCTAGACTAAGATGATTACATGAGTAATTTTGTTAGAATATTTCCTATTTACAACTATGTAGAATCAGATAAATATATCTCATTTTCTTTGTATTAAATTTGGCACATTTTAAATTCTTCAAAATCATTAAAAAGTATTAATACGAATATTAAATTTAAAGGATTAATAATAAACATCCATCCTTTGAACCATTGTATCATTAGCTTTCTTAGAATTTTTCTACATAAACATTTACGCGATTCTACACACAGCTTCAGTTATTCTCATTGTATTAAATTTCTCTGGTTTAAATTCAACAAAAAGGAAAAATATGCTATTAAAATGATTAAATTTAATAATAAATCGTCATTCTTCGAACTAGGTAATAGTTACATATTAGCTTTCTTACAGTCTTTTCTATATAGAACTATGTAGAATCACACCAATGTATAATTATTTTCATTATATTAAATTCCGCTGGCTTAAATTCGTCAAATTCATCAAAAGTAAATACATTGAAAAATTAAAAATACGTAAAACATTGAAAAAAATACGTATTAAATTTAAAAGTGTTATAATAAATCTGAATTTGAACCATAAAGTATTACATGGTTAATTTTGTTAGAATCTTTCCTGCATAAAACTATGTATAATAGATGAATATACATCATTCTCGTTGTATTAAATTTGTCTCATTTAAATTCTTCAAAATCGTTAAAAATGAATAATACGAACACTAAATTTGAACGATTAATAATAAGCCTTTATGATTTGAATCATTATATCATTGACTGTCTGAGAATCTCTTCTACATAGTATACAATTTTGAAGTTCTACACAACTTCTTTATTCTCATTTTACTAAATTTTGCTTGTTTAAATTCTTCAAAAATGATTAAATTTAATAATAAATCTTCATTCTTCGAACCAGGCAATAATTACATCATTGATTTTTTTTTTTTAGAATCGTTTCTTTATTGAACTATACAGAATCATATAAGATAAATATCTTTTAAATTCATTAAACGTAATTTTAAATTTTTTCCCCCATCCAACCAAAAATCCCCCTTAAAACTAACAGTGACACTTAAAACTAAAAGTGTCGGTGCCCCCATCCGTGTCCCATGCATCTCATTGCAACTTTTATGGAGCAGAAATAATTAACAGTGCCTCGAGTTCACATCCGGCAATTCTGCCTTCAAGTCGCTGCTGAAAGGATATTCCAGTTGATTAGGGGTATGGGCAATGAAGAGCTCGTTAGCGCGCTTCTTCAAGTAGCCCGTTAACGAATGGTGAATAAACAAGAAGTTTTCTTCATTGGCTAGTCAAATAAATACCTGGAAGAAATGACTAATGAGAATCTCGTTTAGGAAAGGGAGCCTTCCTCTCCCTATCGGGGTTGGTTCTTTTCCTCTTGAAAAGAATTCCTCAATTTCCATTCGGGAAAAGGGGAATAAGTTTGTTTCCTGGAGGTGAGAACGACTTGTGCTGATTTCAATATCTTACGAATTTCAGAATCAAGATAAAGAAAGGAATTTGTTTTGTGATTTGATTTCTGTGGGTGAATTCATTTCCAGCTTGGGAATCTGTAATTGCTTGGTTAGCACTTACTCCGTGTAAAGGAATGGGTTAGAAGACAAATAAACTTCACTTTCAACTACCTTATAAAATCTGAACTATCCTGATTGCTGTAAATTTCTCACGCATCAACATAACTTGAATATTTTGCAATTAGGTGACAACAATAATGTTCGTAAAGTTCTATTCTATCTTATCTTGTTTCATGAAATTTTTCAATAATAAAGCTTATATTTTCATATCATTGGAAAGATTATAGCAGAAAGTATAGTAAAAAAAGAGAAACGAATAAACAATTATTTACAAAAAATCTTTCAGTTTTTTTTTTATTTTCATTTTTAAAATGGATTTATTGAAATTACTTAAAGAACATATACGACTGACTAACTAACTCTCAGACCATGTTGGACCATGGCATCTCTAACAATACGACTGCAAAGTCTTCTGTCTCGAGCTTTGGTTCTCCAATTTGTGATCTTAAGGTTCTTCAGATACTTTTCCACTTCATCAATCCATCTCTTTTTTGGCCTTCCCTTTTTTTCTTTGTTCCTGGTTTCCTTGGAAATCTAGCTATATAATTGCTAGAAAATTTTTCTTCTTTTTCACTAAAATTTCTCGAATTGTCAAAATATTGGAGAGTCTCTGTCTATATGTTAACCTCTGTTGACTATAGTATGTCGTGGCAATTGAATTTTTGTTCACATAAGCATTCAATTACTAACAATTAACATTCAATTTACATTATTTTTGTATAAATATTTATTTTATCAAATACTTTAGTTAAAATAATCACTCCGAAATGTAATTGAGAGACAACAAATATTTCAAAAGGATATTTAGTTATATGTAAGATACATTAATCCAAATAAACTAAAATTAGCTGCCTACGACATTTTTACCTGTTCGACAACATGCTTTTCATATCTAAGTTCGTAACCTAGTATCTTACAATGTTTGCAACTAATCTGATTGAAAAAGTAATATACCTTTTATTTTTATTGGAAGCACATCAATGGAAATGAAAAGAATTGAATAAAAATGGAAGGGAATTTCTGAATCTCTAAAAAAGAAAAAAGAAAGAAAATCGCCATTATTTTTGGGACCATGTTTTCATATTTTATTTTGTACAAAGTAATTTTCGTACAAAATCCGCTTCATTTACATTCACTGCAATTTTTATTGATATTCAATTTAAAAAGAGAATTTTTAATTTTAGAATTCCAAAGATTGCTTCACATATACACGCAAGAAACAAATACCTTACACCGTAATATCCGATTGGATCCCACCATCGAAAACCATCTTCTGCAGATATGAAATGGTATTTTCATCTTTCGTGGAATGCATGAAAACACTTTCATCTGAGTGTTTGTCCTATTTTTAATATTCCAAACAAAAATACAAAAAAACAAAACAAGAACACAATATACAGGATACACAAAAAACACAAATAAAAAATATATATAACCAGTATTTGCAACGACATGTGCAGATGGGCCTTTCTCTATCAAGATCACCCACTAGAAAACGTATATCGCTCCTATAAAATACAGAAAAACACACTTCTCATTCGAAGGGCTTGAAAAAAAAAAAAAACATAACGAACAAACAAAAAATATATATACCATAAGGAGGATCTAAATCCTGAAAAATCCTCTTGCCGTCCCTCAATTTTGAGCCTGAACAATTCCACTGTAGTAGGAGGGTGTGGGTGGAAGTACTACAGGACTGAAGACAAAAGACACGCAGAAACATAAAAAGAAACAGAATTTCTGACCTGTCGGTTTCAGCTGCTGCTTCTGTTTTCCCTCCCCCTTGTCATCTCACGTTCTCCACCCCTCACCCCCAATTCTCTTTATCTGTGGCTATATCTGTGCGCGGCGCGATGTGTAGCTGTTTCGCAAGAGGAGCTAATACTCCCAGGAGGTTTGTGCTATGACAATATTCTTTATATATATCTATATATACACCATCTTTGTTGTTGTAATAACGAGGTTTGGGTTTGGTCCACCCATTTTTATCCCGAGTGTTATCTTGAAAGTAATATTGCAATAATATTTTTTTTTTTGTCCTCCCTGATTTGTTATCGGATGGGGCGTCTGTATCATTGCCCCGTTAGATGGTTGAGTTTTCTCTTTTAACAAACTAGACAAAGTGAGAGTCCCTGTTTTTATTTCATTTTCAGTCGTTGAACGGACTATTAAAGAGTGATTTTGGGTTGAATTTGTTTTTAAAATTCAGAGGGATGGATGTGGTAAGAATAGTATAAATGATATAAATCAAAATCTTGTACATTATTGTAAGTATACCTTGTACTTTGTTTTGAATATAAATTCTAATACTGAGGCGTTTACACTTTCCCTCTTCACAGAATGGCCAATTGGCTAGCGATTTAGCCTTTAGTGCTAGACTTCAGGTTCGAATCTTGGCGGTGGCATGGATGTTTGTGAGTGGTTCAGAATCCACGTTAAACTGTAGGTCCCTGTTTATTTAGCCTTCGTGTGCACAAAATGACCGTAGAGCGACAAAACAAACCGAACCTATCGTCACTTTAGAAAACAACTACAATTCTACTACAACTTCTTTAAACGTAATAAAGTGATATATAATTTTAAATATAATAATGGGAAATAATTTAAAATTTTCAATATGTATTTTAAGATAAATATTCATCATCAATAGCACGACAGCCCAGGGTGGGCCAAAGTTTTCCTTTGAAGACATTTCCAACCATTCCTCTGGGTGACAATGGTCCTCAATTCCTAATCCTTAGTACAGCAAAATCTTTTTCAACTGCATCTATCCGTCGCTACTTATTCGTTCTCTTCCTCTTTGTCTCCAAGGCTTTGTCAAAACTAGTCGTTTAAATCATTCATTCTAAATACATGAGCAACCCAGTTTAATCTATCGATCGTAATAAATTTTATAATATCTGGGTCTTTATAACATTTATTAATTTCTGCGTTGTACCGTCTTCTCCATCAATCACTTTCCCCAGCACCGCCATGAACAGCCCTCAAAATTTTCCGCTCAAATATACCGAAATGGACTTCATCAGATCTTGCTGGTGAGGCCCAAGTCCATGTAAGATAAATAATAAGGTTAAAAAATGTAATGAAGATTTTTTTTTTCTTTTTCCAACGTTTCTGACAATTTGTAATTCTTGAAGAAAAGTGAGAATTTAATATATTTTATTGTTGAAATTAATCTTATACAATTTGTAAAGATGTTAAGTGTTGCAAAGCAAAGTTTAATAAGTTTTTTCAATTCCTTCATAAATTTGATTTAATTAATTTATTGATTAAAATTAATGGATTTCAATTAAAATCATTGTAAGTACTGTCATAGTTTATTTAAAAAAAGTTAACTGAAAAAATAAATTTTGATTGAAAAAAATAAATTCATTCTTTGATATTTTGTGCCAAGTTCTTTTCTAATTGTTACCATTTTATTCATTTCATCCTGGTGTTCAAGAGGGTGGAAGTGAGTGGCAGGAAGTTCGGCATCTCACTAACCCCCACCCCACTCGGACGAAAAAAAAAAATAAAAAATAACCTCTAGAAAATCGTTTACAGAATTTTCTTACACTTCAAATCTCTCACAGATAGGCAGTAAAAAAAAACAAATAAAAGATGACCTCTTTTTTCCTGTCCGGAAAGGCTAAACTATTTTACCGAAATAAGATATAGAAAGAAAAAAATATTTGAAAAACTGAATTAAAAACAAAGCAAGAATAAAATATATATATATATATGTATCAAGTTCTTCGCACTCAAAAGTCTTCGGTCTTGTCTCGTGCTACTTGGTCCAACAGCACGCCAGCAAATTTAAGACTTTTGTGGTAAAAGCCGACGTCTCGCATCTCTCCACACACCCATCCTTTTAACTTGATAATCTGGAACGCTGGTGCATATAAAAGTTTAAAAGCACGCTTTATTTCTGTTTCTTGCTTTCTTTTTCTTTTATTGTAATTTTTTTTTTTCTTTTCCGGTGGAGAGCCGAAACGGTTTCTTTTCATGCACCAACAAAATGGAACTTGGCAATCCAACCTTCCCAACCCATCTTTACTCGGATAAAACATTTAAACGTCAGAAGATAAAGCGTTGGATAAATAAAAGATCGTCTTCCCTTTCCTTCTTCTTTTTTTTTTTTTTTTTATTCTTCTTTCCTCAATTTTTCTTCTGCTTCTTAAGGTTTGTGTGTGTTTGATTTGATTTGAGAATTCCACTGGAGTCGGCTTTGTTGTGTGTGTGTGTGTTCTGTTTGCATCAGTCAAAGGCCAGAAACTGCTACGTAAACAAGTTAGAAAGCGCCTTCTTCAGTCTATAGGCTTTTCCCGAATTAAAATAACAATGTTTTCTGTTTAAGTCGGAACAATACCATAGTGCTTTTATCTTCTCCAGGATGGCTAGTGGTTCAAGTCGTCGGAATATTGTTTGGAAATTTAAATAATCGATCGAACGAAGTTATCCCTTGGCATTAAAACTAACGAAGAGGAGCATTTAATCTGAAAACCGTAAAGTGCAAGGCTGTGTTTATAGATGCAGCGATAGTCACTGGTTTGTAAACATACATTAATGTAGGACTTTAAATTAACTTCAGATTTACAATACATTAAGATGTCCTCTTTCAGATATCATAAGCTCTTCAATTTTACATAAATAAGCGAATGTATTATAAGTAAATTAAATGAAGACCTTATGAATTGTATTTTTGTTTCAGTACAATGTTATTTTATCTTAGCTATAAAAGAAAAGAAATTGAATAAAATATTCATACGGTGTCGATTTATAATGAAAAATACCAAAAGCAGTTGCCAGAAGTTCTAAAAATTTGAACTTGGAATTTTAAAATTATTTATAAATTTATATTTAAAAATTTTAAAAAAAAAAAACCCCAAAACGTATGAAACTTAAAGATGTAAATGTATTTGCATGCGTGGAAAAAATGCTAATTTATTGTTATTTACTGTCTGCTTTTATGTAGCTTATTTTAAGCGCTTTCCTGTATAAAAACTAGAATTTAAAAAAATCAACCTGGAATTTGTCTTTTTGAAGTACAGCTGTTAGAAATAATTAGGATACGTTCAGAAACGTCTATTTCTGAAAAGAAACGAAATTTACAACTTCATAAAGGAGGTAAAACATGAAATAAAATTTTAATTTTGATTCGTAGAACTAGTTCTACTATACAATGAGTAATTCAAAGAATTGGTTCTTTTCAAAGTTACTTAATAAAACATACAGCTATCGTCCATTGGTCTCAGCTCTTATGAGCACGATTGGATGGATCTCGAATGAGACTCAATCTTATTACGTTTTTATATACGATAGCCATCCTAAACATACCATTGGGTTTTTACAAGCACGCCAAAATTTCTTTAATTTTCTCGGCAATCGTATGACATCAAAGTCATTGATTATTTGGGGAGGGGAGGGGGTTGTTTAGATAGGCGAATTTAGATCCATTTCTAGCAAAAATGATCTAAAAATTACTATTCGAGAAAAAGAATTCTATTTCGAAATCAATTACTTCAAAACTGATGAAATCCATACTACGAAGACTGGAATATGCTGGAGCAGGTGTCATAGTTTGGGGGTTAATGTTGCCTGCTGTTGTTGAGAAATTAACCTTCATTGAAGATATTTTGTATCGTTTCAAATACTTGAATATATTGCAAGATAATGTGATAGTATCGTTTGGCAGCTTACTGTTTGGCTGCCAGTGGATCTTTCAACATGACAACTATCCAAAACACACAGCGAAAATGAGAAAGAGTTGCTCCATACAGTCCTCAGTCGCCAGATTAGAATCCCATCGAGCGTGCAGGAGATGAACTTGACAGAAGAGTTAGATAATAGAATGAATTCCTTAAATAAGGCGTTGTTGCAGAAGCATGGTTTGAAATTATACCAGATAACACACAATATCTTATTGCTTTTAATGTCTAGAAAGCCCTACAGAAGATTAAAAGTCGTCATTGATTCACAAGACCAAATTTTGATATTAAATTATTTTAATTGCAGAAATTATGATAATTATTAATTTTCCTTGAAGTGTATGCAAGATTTTTGTGTTATACGTTTTTCGTTAAATGAATTAAAGGAATTTTTGTATATCTGTTTAAAGGAAGTTTATATTTAATTTTTGTATTTTTTAAGTAGAATTTTTACAATTTGTATTTTGAGTAGAAGATATTGCAATTCTTCAGTTTTTATAATTGCCTAAGACATTTTTGAGGGTGTATGCTGAATCTTAAGACTTGTGTTCTTATAATAGATATAAAAAAACCAAAAATCAAAAGAGAACTGACAAGGAGTGAACTGCACCATTTTTGCACACAACAAAAGCCACTGCCCGTATGCACTACATCCAAATTTTATAACAAAAGTTTCATAGCATTCGCAGTACAAAACCCTGAAGAGCATCTGTTTCAGACCATTCATTCATATATATATATATATATATTCTTTGATATTAAAAATGACCACTGTGCTGTATCAACAGTTAGTGCTTTGATCAAATTTCAGATGACATTCAGAAATAATTATTTAAATTTTTGTGCTAAAATATATTATTGACTCATTATTAAGTTTTGAGAGCTATATATCTAATGGAATGATACGGATTTTTAATTCAATATTGCTTTGTGTCAATGTATTTGTATACTTTATATTCAATATATCTAGATGTATAACAAAATAATCGTCTGATTAAAGTCTTCATACTTCCTTTTATAAATTTATGTTAATTTCTGTGATAGACAATGGCAGATTTTTACACAAATACAAATGATATCAGTTGCATATTAATTCTGCATTATTGTTATTCTTTCTATGCAAGATGATTTTCTTTACTTTTTATTTTTTAGAATGCAGGTGTTCCAAACCACTCGCTCAATAATTTCTGCCCATAGTTCGAAATCCATTATTTAATGCATTGGAAATAATGAGGTCTTCCTTTGTGCAAAACAGCCGAACTACACATGATTACACTAATAAAACAACATGTCTCCTTCCTCCTGGAACGTTGAACAGACACAACAAAAAACCTTTTTCTTTTTTTTTTTTTTTCTGACGAAACGCAATTTGTTAAAGTAATTTTGTATACTTCTTCGGGAAAAAAAAATGGATATGTCTAGCGAAAATTGTTTTTTACAAGCTTTTGGGAAAGAGAAAAATAAGATGTTAACTTCGATTTAAGGAAGCATCTGTCATGGTATTTTTACACTTCAGTGTTTATTTTGACAAGTATTTTGCTTGAAAGAATTTTATTGGCGATAAATTTTCTAACTTCAACGATTCGTTGATTTTGGATGCACTTAATTTAAGTAAAATGTAGTATGTTTTTACGGTACATTGTAATGTTTTTAAAATTATTGTACAGACTTACATTGGCTGCTTATTTGTAAAACCTAGTATTATGTCATCTGTTTAATGCTATATATATAATGTTATCTGCTGTCTCGACAATTTTTAATTTTTACATTTCATTAAATATTTAAGTGAAAAAAAGAGAACTATATTATAGAGAGAATATATTGATTGATAGAGAACTATATTATAGAGAGAATATATTGATTGATAGAGAACTATATTATAGAGAGAATATATTGATTGATGGAGAACTATATTATAGAGAAATGTATTGATTGATAGAGAACTATATTGATACAACTATATTGATTTATAAAATTATATTGTAACTGGCGCGTATAGGGTACGTTTTAAAGGTAATAAAAATCTTGCCAACTCGCACTCTTCTTTTATACCAAAAAGGTATCCGAAGAAAAACCATAGTGCTTTTATCTTCTCAGGATGGCTAGTGGTTCAAGTCGTCGGAATATTGTTTGGAAATTTAAATAATCGATCGAACGAAGTTATCCTTGGCATTAAAACTAACGAAGAGGAGCATTTAATCTGAAAACCGTAAAGTGCGAGGCTGTGTTTATAGATGCAGCGATAGTCACTGGTTTGTAAACATACATTAATGTAGGGACTTTAAATTAACTTCGAATTTACAATACATTAAGATGTCCTTTCTTTCAGATATCATAAGCTCTTCAATTTTACATAAATAAGCGAATGTATTATAAGTAAATTAAATGAAGACCTTATGAATTGTATTTTGTTTCAGTACAATGTTATTTTATCTAAGCTATAAAAGAAAAGAAAGTGAATAAAATATTCATACGGTGTCGATTTATAATGGAAAATACCAAAAGCAGTTGCCAGAAGTTCTAAAAATTTGAACTTGGAATTTTAAAATTATTTATATATTTATATTTAAAAATTTTAAAAAAACCCCAAAAGTATGAAACTTAAAGATGTAAATGTATTTGCATGCGTGGAAAAAATGCTAATTTATTGTTATTTACTGTCTGCTTTTTTATGTAGCTTATTTTTAAGCGCTTTCCTGTATAAAAAACTAGAATTTAAAAAATCAACCTGGAATTTGTCTTTTTTTGAAGTACAGCTGTTAGAAATAATTAGGATACGTTCAGAAACGTCTATTTCTGAAAAGAAACGAAATTTACAACTTCATAAAGGAGGTAAAACATGAAATAAAATTTTAATTTTGATTCGTAGAACTAGTTCTACTATACAATGAGTAATTCAAAGAATTGGTTCTTTTCAAAGTTACTTAATAAAACATACAGCTATCGTCCATTGGTCTCGGCTCTTATGAGCACGATTGGATGGATCTCGAATGAGACTCAATCTTATTACGTTTTTATATACGATAGCCATCCTAAACATACCATTGGGTTTTGTACAAGCACGCCAAAATTTCTTTAATTTTCTCGGCAATCGTATGACATCAAAGTCATTGATTATTTGGGGAGGGGAGGGGGTTGTTTAGATAGCAATTTAGATCCATTTCTAGCAAAAATGATCTAAAAATTACTATTCGAGAAAAAGAATTCTATTTCGAAATCAATTACTTCAAAACTGATGAAATCCATACTACGAAGACTGGAATATGCTGGAGCAGGTGTCATAGTTTGGGGGTTAATGTTGCCTGCTGTTGTTGAGAAATTAACCTTCATTGAAGATATTTTGTATCGTTTCAAATACTTGAATATATTGCAAGATAATGTGATAGTATCGTTTGGCAGCTTACTGTTTGGCTGCCAGTGGATCTTTCAGCATGACAACTATCCAAAACACACAGCGAAAATGAGAAAGAGTTGCTCCATACAGTCCTCAGTCGCCAGATTAGAATCCCATCGAGCGTGCAGGAGATGAACTTGACAGAAGAGTTAGATAATAGAATGAATTCCTTAAATAAGGCGTTGTTGCAGAAGCATGGTTTGAAATTATACCAGATAACACACAATATCTTATTGCTTTTAATGTCTAGAAAGCCCTACAGAAGATTAAAAGTCGTCATTGATTCACAAGACCAAATTACACGATATTAAATTATTTTAATTGCAGAAATTATGATAATTATTAATTTTCCTTGAAGTGTATGCAAGATTTTGTGTTATACGTTTTTCGTTAAATGAATTAAAGGAATTTTTGTATATCTGTTTAAAGGAAGTTTATATTTAATTTTGTATTTTAAATAGAATTTTTACAATTTGTATTTTGAGTAGAAGATATTGCAATTCTTCAGTTTTTATAATTGCCTAAGACATTTTTGAGGGTGTATGCTGAATCTTAAGACTTGTGTTCTTATAATAGATATAAAAAAAAACCAAAAATCAAAAGAGAACTGACAAGGAGTGAACTGCACCATTTTTGCACACAACAAAAGCCACTGCCCGTATGCACTACATCCAAATTTTATAACAAAGTTTCATAGCATTCGCAGTACAAAACCCTGAAGAGCATCTGTTTCAGACCATTCATTCATATATATATATATATATATTTCTTTTGATATTAAAAATGACCACTGTGCTGTATCAACAGTTAGTGCTTTGATCAAATTTCAGATGACATTCAGAAATAATTATTTAAATTTTTGTGCTAAAATATATTATTGACTCATTATTAAGTTTTGAGAGCTATATATCTAATGGAATGATACGGATTTTTAATTCAATATTGCTTTGTGTCAATGTATTTGTATACTTTATATTCAATATATCTAGATGTATAACAAAATAATCGTCTGATTAAAGTCTTCATACTTCCTTTTATAAATTTATGTTAATTTCTGTGATAGACAATGGCAGATTTTTACACAAATACAAATGATATCAGTTGCATATTAATTCTGCATTATTGTTATTCTTTCTATGCAAGATGATTTTTCTTTACTTTTTATTTTTTAGAATGCAGGTGTTCCAAACCACTCGCTCAATAATTTCTGCCCATAGTTCGAAATCCATTATTTAATGCATTGGAAATAATGAGGTCTTCCCTTTGTGCAAAACAGCCGAACTACACATGATTACACTAATAAAAACAACATGTCTCCTTCCTCCTGGAACGTTGAACAGACACAACAAAAACCTTTTTCTTTTTTTTTTTTCTGACGAAACGCAATTTGTTAAAGTAATTTTGTATACTTCTTCGGGAAAAAAAAAAAATGGATATGTCTAGCGAAAATTGTTTTTACAAGCTTTTGGGAAAGAGAAAAAATAAGATGTTAACTTCGATTTAAGGAAGCATCTGTCATGGTATTTTTACACTTCAGTGTTTATTTTGACAAGTATTTTGCTTGAAAGAATTTTATTGGCGATAAATTTTCTCTAACTTCAACGATTCGTTGATTTTGGATGCACTTAATTTAAGTAAAATGTAGTATGTTTTTACGGTACATTGTAATGTTTTTAAAATTATTGTACAGACTTACATTGGCTGCTTATTTGTAAAACCTAGTATTATGTCATCTGTTTAATGCTATATATATAATGTTATCTGCTGTCTCGACAATTTTTAATTTTTACATTTCATTAAATATTTAAGTGAAAAAAAGAGAACTATATTATAGAGAGAATATATTGATTGATAGAGAACTATATTATAGAGAGAATATATTGATTGATGGAGAACTATATTATAGAGAGAATATATTGATTGATGGAGAACTATATTATAGAGAATGTATTGATTGATAGAGAACTATATTGATACAACTATATTGATTTATAAAAATTATATTGTAACTGGCGCGTATAGGGTACGTTTTAAAGGTAATAAAAATCTTGCCAACTCGCACTCTTCTTTTATACCAAAAGGTATCCGAAGAAAAAAAAAAAATACGTGAAAAAATTAACAATAATCTTTTCCAAGATTATCACTTGTCTTCGAAATATTTTTCTCACAATTACATCCTATTGTTTTTATATATTCTACACATACAAATAAGTTATATAAATATTTGTTAATGTAATAATTCACATAATGGTTTAAAATAGCATATTAATTAATTAATTATTTTATTTCACAATGATATGATTTTAAAATTAGTCGTCTTTTAAATAAGAATTATGTTGTTTCTTATCCCACTTGGTAGACAACAACATCTAGACCAAGTCCATGAGCCCGTGTGGTCTCATGATAGAAGGGAAAGGAGATTCAATAAATCTAAAAACAATTGAAATTAAGTAAACATTCATAAACCATTAAGTATTGTAATTTTTTTTAAAAGTAGCTTGAATTATAAATAGTGAAAATTGGTTTTTTTTTAATTATTAAATTATAAAAAGTGATGATAAATGTTTCTTTTTTAATTATTTACTAATGCATATTTTTTTAATTCTACGAATTTTTTATGCATTTTATTCAAAGAACATTCATTAGAAACATGCATTGCCTTAATTTATTTATTTCTATCTACTGTTCTTAAAAAAATATTATTAAGTTTTCACATAAATATAGAAAAAATAGGAAACAAAATAAAAACTACACCTGCAGCATAAAAGAGACTATCATATGACATCCCCCCCCTTCCCTTAGTTTTTAAATTCAATGCGAGAATGAAAAACATGCAAACACACTGTTCTTTAAGATTTCTTTATGTAAATAAATGGATCAGTTATGGTTCTTTCATTCTTTTCATTCCAACCTCCCTTCAGAAATCCTAATCACACACCCGATCTGTCCCGGACTTAAAAGGGAGACGAAATTAAACCTCCCGATCGTATATTCCTGTTTTGATCGCTTTCTATACCTCAAGTCGAGTTTTCCAGTTTTTTTTTTTTTTTTTTTTTCATTCATTCAGTTTTTCCCTATATTATTTCTCTCTCTGTATTTTTCTTTTTTTCCTTAAAAAAAAATCACTCCAGATTTTTTTTTCCAGTTTTTTTTTCCTTCTTTTCTTTCTACTCCGGTTTTCTATGATGGCGTGATGATAAATGACGTTATAGGCTATGAATTTATTACCATTTTTTGCTCCGTTTTTTTTTTTTTTTTTTTTATTTCTCCTCTCTTTTCTCCGGTTTTTTTCTCCCACCCTTTTCTTGCGAAGAAAATTTGATAAATGAAGAATTTGACACGGAGTCGTTTCGTTTTTCGAAAATGATTTTTGAGCGTATATATTTTTACTTTTTATTTATTTTTTTCGGGATTGTTGTTGTAGCTTTACGCTTTCATTATTCAAATATTTTGTATATACGTTTTTAACCGATAACTGAGTGCAGAAAGAGAGAAAAGCGATGTAAAGAGTTGAACGCTGCTTACAAAGTCTCCTTATTTTTTTTTCCACCCCTGCTACATGACGCTTCAATTTTCAATCAATATCGTTAAGAAGGAAACTTATAAACCCAGACAGGATTTGATTCAATTTAAAGAGCATGTATGAATGTTTCTGACAGAGTTGAACTTGTAAGAAGTGAATATCGGGGTAAAAAAAAAAAGTTAAATGTTTTTTGTCTACGAATGGGAAATGTTTTAAGTTTATAAAAGCTTTTAATTTGAAAAAATAAATTCTGATTTTTCCGACAACTGAAGTCTTTTTTTGTTTTAATGTCTCTTCTCTATTTTCAAGAAAAAATTGTCTTCACTCAAAATCATTTGAGATACAAACTTGTTTTTTTCTAAAGCAACTGGCAATACAGAGACAGTTATCTTTATGCCATAAACAAGGGCTACACCACAAGTATAAGTTTTCCACTGGTGGAAATTTTCCAGTTTTTCTCCCATACGACACACGAATGGTCTGCCCTTTCTGAAAAGAACTGCAGAAACTTATAAGTTTTATGAATCAGGTATGAAGTAAAGTTTTGCGTAGTGCAAGGAAGAAGGAAAAAAAACTCTGCATATTTAAAAAATTTAAATCAGGCGTTTAACAATTTCCGTTTTAAATCTAATCTTAAATTTATTTTAACTGTTAATTGAAATGCTTAGGTCAATGTTTATTTTTTTTAATAGCTCCAACAACATTCGAAATTAAGATATTGATTGATGACTGGTTACAACCCTGTTCTATAACAAGTCCCAGGCGTATTTGCAATTTATACATGTTCTTTTATTAAATATTTATATATTATTTTTATTTTTTATTGAATTTTTTAAAACAATAAATATTTTTAATTATTAGAACATAATGGCACAGTATTTAAAAAAAAAAAAAAAAATGATGTAAAGACGATGCAAAAAAATTCATTCATACTTTCATTAGTTTCGTATTCTGAGAATGCAAATTTTTCAACGTTATTATTTGCAAACTCGGTGTACAACAAATCTTTTATTAAAATTAATGAGACATCGAAGGTCAACACAAAAAACACGTTCTTAAAATATTACTTTAACAGAACAGTAGCGAACAAAGATAAGAACCCTCTCCGAATTACACAATAGAAATCAGCCAATCTTAAAAGCTTTACCAAATTACATACAGTCAAAGTAAGGAATAAAAAATACATATTTACAATTTCGTGTCCTTGTAAAACCAAAATTACCTAACCGCAAAATGTCTACTCTATCTCGAAAACTCGTCATTACTTCACCTGACAAGCCACGCAGATATATTATGAAAAGAGTAATAACACTCATAATAAGCAGAAACAACAGCAACAGCAAGACACAATCACGAACTTTAAAAACGCAAAGCTATAAAAAATGGCGGAATTGTAAATCCCACTTTAAAGGCACCTGACCAATAAAATGTCATCTTGAGATAAATGGGCGGTGCTTATTACTTAATAACGCATTCAATCAAACTTGTGTGATGCGTGACGTCATGTAGATAAGCAATCGTGTCGCGTATGCTGTGACCTTCCGTTTCAGAAGAAAGTTCTGGTTGCAGTAGGTGCGAATGCAACTTGTATTCCTTTTGTCTTTATGTGCTGTCTTTTTTGTTCTTTTTTTTTTTTTTTTTATTCGTTATCACCGACTGCTGGTTCCATTTCTGCACGGTTAGAAATCTGATCCCGCCCATTTTTATATTTTTAATCTTAATGGTTGTTGCCTTTCCCACGCTGAAGTTGTAAAACAAAAGACTTGAATTGCTTCCTTTGGAAAAAGAATCGTTAACGTCTGTGTTTTCCTTTTTTGGAGGCCGATGAAATAGCGTGCAGCAGGGGTTTCGAACTGAAATTATTTCTTCACAGTACGAATTTGGTCTGTGTGAAAAGTTCTTTAAAGAGCACGTGACTTTAGGGACTATTTTCTTAATAGTTTGATTGTGAGTAATTATTAGAATTTTGGCAACACACGAAGTAATTTTGGTGTGTTCATTTATTTCTGTTGATGACAACAAAGGCTTTGTGTTGAAACTTGATCGTTATTTTTAAGTTCAGGACGACTGGCGTTTAATTGACTTCAACAAACGTGCAATTTATTTAAAAGTATATTTTTACTGCTAATGTGAATCACTATTAGATGATCATGTTATTAAAAGCAGAGTTGTTATTTATTTCTGACACTTTTATGTTGTTTGATCACAAATATTCAGACATATTATATATTAATATAAATTTTAATAGGCTATTACTTTTTACTGCGTTATGTCTTGAAAAATTTTGTTGACTCAGTTTATGTAAACTGATGCTAAACTTTAAAAAAAGTTTAACTCAAAAATTGGCATTTCTTTTTATTCTCTTTAATTTTTTCTAAAAATACAAGCGCTTTTCGAGTCAAATTATATCTGCATAGATATTGAGGATTTAGATTGTACATTTTTTTATATAAAAATACACATCTAAGGAGGTAAGAATAAATATTACTTTGCAAAATAAATAAATGAAAATAAAAATAAAATAAATAAATAAAAGAAAATAAAAAAATAAAAATAAACAAATCAAAATAAAAATTATAAATAAATGAAAATAAAAAAATATAAATAAATAAAAATAAAAAAATTATAAACAAAGGAAAATAAAAATAAACAAATGAAAATAAAAATTATAAATAAAAATAAATAAATAATAAAAAATATAAATGAAAATAAAAAATATAAATCATTAAATTTTCTAGATATACCAAAATTTATTTTAGAGAATTTTAATAATAATAAAATTTTTAAATTGCATTTCACGAAAAGAGAAAAAAAAATTAATAAATGCATCAATAATGTTGTACAATAATCAAAGTACAACAATTGCAAAGATGTTTTTATTTTAAAAGTTTGGTTATGATTCTGAAATGTTTCAAATATAAAATATATATATATATTATTATATTACACTTTCATCATTTTCGGTTTGTTAATATATTTTTTGATTAGTTGTAATGTAGTATGAGGCGATAAATGCATAAATTGTCATTAATTCTTATTTGTCTAAATTATTCACTTATACTATTCAAAAAGTCAACTTTATTATTCTAGGAAATTATTCATATTTTTGTTTTTAATAAATAAAGAAAACAAATGTAAGAAAGAAGTTTTAAGTTATCCCTTTTTTTTTATCTTGCTTTGAATCTTGACTGAAAAATGAATGATCATTGAAATTATCCTCACCACATTTATGCCACAATCCCATTTTCTACGAGAATAATTCGCTGTCGCTAATAATTTATACGCTTTTTTATTGAAATTGAAGGGGAAACATCCCCAGAACTTTTCAAAAAAGTACAATTCCTCATCCTTGTTCACCCCCACCCCCACCCATTGATTTGAAGAAACATTAATTTTTTTTTTCCCTTCCACATTTTGATAAATTGATGTTTAGAAACTTTAAACCAACAATGAATAAATAACAACTCAAAATACCCAATACATCAAACGTTGTGCGTGCACCCCAATCTTACTACAGAAACAAATACCTTCCACCCTCTGATCGGAACCGTTGCAACAGGTGTTTCTTTTCCATAAACCTCTTAATGACGTACGGACATTTTTACTGCAGGAGGGGAAATTTATAGATCAAGCTCACCTTTAACCACCTTCTGACCTCTGATCGCAGCGATATGTACCGCGGAGAAAATCTTCTCTTGTTGAGTTTTATTGCGTTTCCAGGGTTAGGTTCTGCAGAGAATACAGTTTCTGAATCACTTAACCAAATTGTTTGCAATTTGGAATCATTTTTTCCCTCTTTGTGGCATCCATTTTTTTCTTTCTTTTGTTATGGACCACTCCTTTTTGAAATTTATGGGTTCCAATGACAAGTTTCTTAAGGGGGTCGTATATAAAAATGGGGAGTGTTACTTTCCCTTTAATGAGTAACATTTAAATAAGCATGACTCATGCTAAATGAAGTGTTTATTTGATGGCGCATGTTAATTCCAAGCTGTGAATAGAAAACTAGTACCAGTACACTCAGTAACGCAATAGTTAACGAAAAGACAAGTGTTTCTTTTTATATTTTCATATGTCATTTTTTAATTAACTCGACTTTCGACTAGTGATGGCGTTACGTAGTACTTTTTGAATATTAGACAATTTTAGGGTGGAAATGACTTGTGTATTTAACTACAAATGACGTTTCGTTAACATCAGCTTTTTCATAAATGATGTCAAATCGAGAAATTCATGTTAATTTTTCTGACATTTGTATTTATATTCATTATATATTTATATTATTTTATAATTTGATATATCTGAACGGAAGATTTTAAAAGTTATTCTTGGAGGAAAAGTGATTGTTGGAGAAGATGGTTCAACACAGAAATATATAAATGCTGTAAAGATCCAGATATTATATTATTACAATTTATTAAGATCAATAGATTAAACTGCTCTGCTCATATATTTAGAATGAAGGATTTAAACACTGTAAAAAGACTCGTTTTGGCAAAGACACAGGGACAAGGTTGCGGCGGATAGACGCAGTTGAAAAAAGATTTTGCTATACTAAAGGTTAAGAATTGAAGGATCCTTATCACACAGAGGAATGCATGGAAATCTCTTCAAAGGAAAGCCTTGGGTCATTCTGGGCTGTCGTGCTATGATGATGGGGATTATATTATTATACAGACATACTATTTGACATTTTATATTGAGTTACTGTCAAGGAATAACTATAGCAACCTTTTTTGTTACAATTTCGAAATAATCATTTTTATTTAAACTTGCAACCATTATTAAAAGATATTTTTTTGTTCTAATGCAGCTGGCAAACACTTAGACAGCTTGGTCACGGATGCCTTAAGGCAAGCGCTGCACAGACGTTACTCACTTTGCATTACCCAGGGGGCACGTGTAACTTGAAGATAAGCCACGGACGCGAAGTAACAATGCCCCCGCAACACTCTACGATCCTATTAGTACCGGGACCTCCAGTTTAAATTCCGAACCACTACAAACATCCATGGCACCGCCGGGACTCGAACCCGAAGCCTGTGGTACCGAGCGCCAGAGTGCCAGCCACTCGGCCATTCAGACCCTTATTAAAAAATTATTTAAACATAAATAATTTATCTTTGATTATAATAATACAACTTTTAATAATATCCAATATTAGATAAATTTTTTTACGTATAATTATTTTATGATAAATATATAGGAATTTAAAATTTCTTTCATAATGTAAGAAAGGCTTACGTAACAAGCCAAGTTAAAGCTATCTAGCATGTTATTGTTTACGAATAACTATTTTTAGTTGGATAATAAATTAAATGCAATGCACTATAAAATAAATGAAAGAATTTTATTTTAAAATTATTTCATTTATTTTGCTATTTTAAATAAAAAACAATTTAAAATAAATATTTTATTTTAAAAATTTCGGAAAACAAAATTAATATTTTATTTTGTTTATAAAGACGCATTAAAAAAAAAATTACTGTCTGCATTTTTCAAACCAACAATAAATATTAAAAGACTAAAATAATAGGAAGAATTGTTAATAGTTACGCAAAGAAAAAAATAAGAACTTAAAAGCCTTTTTTTTTTTTTTTTCAAATAAACATTAAGCTTTTAACATTCTTAGCATTTTCCTTAAAAATAATAAATTAAAAAAATATATATGCAATTGTTTTTTAGCACTTTGCTTCATAATAAAATGAGAAAAACATTTTTGGACGCTTCAAGGCTGGCATGTTTTACTTGCTATATGTTTTTGGTTGTCTTAGGTCATTGTTGTAAAGATAAACTTTTTTAAAATTTAATTTATGTTGTGAGTGTTCATAGACAATTTTCTAATAACCGAGTATGCTGAAATTTTATTTATTTATTTTTCATTGCTTACTATATTTTTTTCTCTGTGGCCTTTTAAAAACAAGTAAAGAAGTCTTAAAAATAAGCTCCTATTAAACCACAAAAGTTTTTTATTGCTTTCTAATGGGAATATTACACCGTTAGATTAATGTTTTTCTTCTAGGGCATAGAAGATAGGGAGAAAGGCCTTCCATGAAAACTTGGAAGAAATTTATAACTAATCACATTTGCATCCTTTTTGAAGTACTCCAATCTCTTTTTGAAATACTCTTCCGTAAATGCCCAATTCAGTAATTTAACAAAAATACCCTCAATAATCTAATAAATACTTCCAGGCATTCTGTCATAATTAAGTTATCGGGTCTACTTGTTTTTTTAAAACAATGAGTGTGTGCCATTGGTGGAATCGAGCCCATCCTCTTGCACACTATCCAGTACACGCTACCTCTGTACCATGAATTTGAAACAATGAACCTTGCGTATCACTTATGCATTATACCAGGAATGGCCCTCTGTTGAGTGATGAAGGGATTGCCCCATAATTGCACGTATTATGGGGGAAAAACCAAAACCTACCATGAGGCAGGCTTCACTGTCGATGCGAGGTGTTTGTATACATCGTCCTAATCTGCACGTGTTTTGTTGTTATTTAATATAACATATAATATTTGTTGTTATATAAGAGATAATGAAAACATACCTCTTTTCACAAAAACTCAATTCACTAATTTAACAAAAGTTTCCTCAAAAACACTACCTAATAAATACCCCTGGAAACTTACTAAAAATCATAATGTTATATGAAATATATAAAAATTAATATTAATTGTACTTAAAACCTGACACGTCACGCTAAATTTCCTCATTTCTGAAAGCGGTGACTATCTCTTCCTTTCAGGTTTACTATCTGGATTCAAATATGTTTTTTTTATAATAAAACAAAAATTAAATAACCCATTACGTGATGTTATCAACATCACGGTATTATAAACATCAACTCTGTAAAATATTTTAAATTTTCCAATTTTTTTTTTTGAAACCTTTTGTTTTTCGTATTTATGTTGGCCATTTTTATGTCGCATTGAATAATAATATTTAAAATTATATTAAACGAACATGACTTATGTATGTTATTTGGTCAATGAAAATAAATCGTATCTTCTAAAATTTGCAATACTTTTTAATCCAACAATACATTAATATAAAATGCTAAGCAATAACTATGCTATTCAGTGATTGATATGAACCCTGACATGCATAAGCAAAATTCAGGATCTTATGGTTACTGCTTAAGCTTATTTCGTTAAAAATTTATTTTTCGTACACAATCAAATTGTTTCTCACCTTAAATGTAAGAAATGGGTAATAATAAATATAAAACAACAGATCAAAATCATTTTTAAAAATATAAAAAATAAACTCTATATAAATACTATTGCTTTTTAACGCCGAGTAACTGTAATAACTTTTTACCTATCTACTACAGCAAATAGCCTGAAGTTTGCGGTGTATTTTAGTGGGGCAATATAATCACTCGCTATAAGTAAATGTCCAACAACAGAATTTCAGGTTTAAGACTATTCGAACCCTCCATGAAAAAAGCGGTCCTGCTTTTTACGTTTTTAATAAAGAAAGTTTTACGAGGTACCTAACAGGGAACGCTTTGTTGGGCAGCAACCATCCAGCAAGGAATACCATAAAAATCTTCATCTCCTTTTGGATGCAAAGCAAGAACAAAGTTTCCATTCTTTAGCATCAGTCATTTGCATTTTACAGACCCTAAAATGATAAAAAGATGTACCAACTCAGACCGGCGCGCGTGGATAAATATGCTGATGACGGTAAAATATACACCTTCTTCCTCAGAAAAATATATCTTTTTTGCTTCTTGAGTAGGCTTAAGAGCAAGAATTCGGTGTCCCCAAGTCCTAAAACTGTCGCATGGAACTTCCTTTTTATTTATTTCTTCTCCACTTTGTTTCTTTTCTTTTTTTTTTCTTTATTTTATGTCAGAACTGTAGCCACAAATAATATGTAAATTTCGGCACATCCATTTTTAATCTGACCGCTGGTTATCGTTTGGTATTCTGATGAATAACTGTATACTTTAGAACAATTTGTTATTTACTGTACATATGCTGAGGCTACTAAAATAAAATTTCTCATTGTGTAAACATAATTTTTTTGTTCAAAATATTTTGGTGATTGTCAAATATACAAGTCTTCTTTCTGCAACTTTTAAGGAAAGATATATTTTGCCTTATAGGCAAGAATTCTATTCAAAATTTTAAAAATGTATACTGTATACTTTAGAACAGTTTTCAAATCGTTTGTTTATTATTTATTGTAAATATGCCGAGTACAGTAAAATGAAATTACTCATTGTGTAAATATAATTTTTTTCAAAATATGTTGATGATAGTTAAATATACTAGTCTTCTTTCTGCAACTTTTACGGAAAGATATATTTTGCCACATGGACAAGAATTCCACTATTCATAATTCTAAAAATTTATACGGTATACTTTAGAACAATTTTCTGATCGTTTATTTGTTATTTATTGTAAATATGCTGAGAACAGTAAAATAAAATTTCTCATTGAAGAAAAAAATTTATATTTACGCAAAATATTTTGATGATGGTCAAATATACAAGTCTTCTTTCTGCAACTTTTGCAGAAAGATATATTTTGCCTCATGTGCAAAAAAATTACACTATTCAAAATACTAAAAATGTTTGTTCCAAAAGTATTGTACTTTTTTGTGTATTATTTCTTACTTTGTTTTTATTTGTTTTGGTTTTATCACGACTGTTGCCACTTGTGAGAGATAAATTTTGACATAGACATTTTTAATATGACCGCTGGCTATTGTTCGCGGAACATATATTTTGCCTCATGGGCAAGAAAGAATTCCATTATTCAAAATCCTAAAAATATTAGTTCTAAAAGTATTGTACTTTTTTTGTACACATCATTTCATCCTTTGTTTAATTTGTTTTGGTCTTGTCACCCCTGTTGCCACTTGTGAGAAATAAATTTTGGCATAGACATTTTTTATCTGAACGCTGGTTATCGTTTGATATTCTGATGGATAATTGTATACTTTAGAACAATTTACTGACCATTTATTTGTTATTTATTGTAAATATGCTGAGGACAGTAAAAAAAAAAATTTTTCATGGTGCAAACATAATTTTTTATCCAAAATATTTTGATGACGGTCAAATATGTATATAGTCTTCTTTCTGCAACTTTTACGGAAATATATATTTTGCCTCATGGGCAAGAATTCCACTATTCATAATCCAAAAAATGTTTCTTCCAAAAATATTACAATTTTTTGTACATTATTTCTTCCTTTGTTTTATTTGCATCACGACTGTTGCCACACGTGAGAGATAAATTTTGACATATATTATTTTTAATCTGACCGTTACGGGATTTTTCATGGTGTTGTTTGATGAAAACTCTTATGTTTAAGAACATTTTGTGGACAATTTGTTTATGGTAAATATATGGATGATGGTAAAACAAATTGTAAACAGTTGTTAAATATTATTTTTTTACATAAATATATTGATGGCGGTAAAATAAGTACCTTGTCATAACATGTTTTTTGAATTTCTCAAGTAGGCTTAAAAATAAGAATACCACCGTTTTAGTCCTAAAATTATCGCTTCCAAAATCTTTTTGCTCGCTTTTTTGTTGTTACCATTATTACCTTCTTATGTTGTTGACAGAAACTGTTGTCAACAAATCAAATGTAAATTTGTGCAGATCCAATTTAAATCTCAGCCTAGTTTCGTTTGTTATTCTGATGAATAACTATATGGTTAAGAACGATTTGCAAGCCTTTTCGTTTTTTAAGACTATATAAGTGTAATTTCGACTTGCCATGCCTTTCTTCAAAATCGAGTTTTAATCATTCATTAATAAACATGCCCTATTTTAAAACAATGTTCATGCAAATCAGTAATAACTATGCATTCAGAAATAGGAAAGTTTTGAGTAAACATAAACCCAAACCAGCTGCTTTAAGGTATGCATCATAAATGATGAAATATGTTTTGTTTAGAACGAATTCATTAGCATACGGAAGTGCTTGATTTATTTCTTGTTTGAATAACATTAAAAGCTTTCTCAGCATGTAATAGCTTAGAACGAATAGCTTAGCGCTTTGGCTTATTATATAAACCATTAAGCTTGATTTCCGCTTACTTTTTTCCCCTAAAATAAAGAAAAAGTAGAAATTTATTTTAAAAAATTGTTTTATCATTTGTTTAGTATTTTTATTTATTATTTAAACCATTGTTATTCCCAGTTTTCTGGGGTTTTTTTCCCATGACCTTTTAGGAAGGACTGTAATTATTATTTTTTATTTTAGATCTTTTCTTCGCTTAATGTTACCTTAAGTTGTATAAATTTATACACAGCATAAAATGTAATTTAAATTGTATAAAATGAAAAAGATGCGAAGATTTTAAAGAGATTTTCTAGTCTTAAATGCATTAAAACTGCATCAAATTTAAAATAATGAACATTAAATAAAACTACTCTAAACAATATGAGTTTCAAATGAAATGATATTTGACTAAACTTTTCTTGGAATTATTCTTGTTATTGTATGAATAATTGAAAATTGTTTGAATTGTTTATTTTCATAATCTCGTTTAAAAATGAAAAAATTTAGCGAGTAAAACTGGGAAAAACTTTACGAACGTTTTTCTAGATATATTAATAATTATTTAATTTTTGTATAACTAGGGTTTAACAATGTTATAATATCTTATCATATTCAATCTATTGCTTTTTAATTATGCGTCTGTTATCTGAATGGAATAACTGTCTATAAAATATTAAAATATCCCCAAGTTGACAAAACTGTGGCGTCAAATTTGGCGATTTTGACGAGGATAAACGTTGTGTGAATTGGAAAAACAATTTATTTTTTCAATTCCTTCTATTAGCTCACACTCTCCCTATATATATATTGTTAAAATTTTCAATCGTTCATAAAATACTTTTTATTCACCCACTCAAGTTCAAATACATTTTTAACTTGTAGTGGGTGACACGGGTTGTTAATACAGTTTTTTCAAATATTAATTCAGTAATTAAATTTAATTAATTAATTTTAGTTTTTTTATTTAAGTTGTATATATCTACCAATAGATGGCGCCAGATAAACTTAAGAAAATGAATGAAAATTATTTATAAAGGACTTTCTGCAATATAGTGAAAAAAAGTAGAAATTGACTTTAAACAAAATTTTGTTATATCTGCTGTTGTTTAACTTTCAATTTAAAAACCTCTGGGAGAAAATTTGTAACTTATTTGTAAAAAAAATAAAAGTCCTTATCATGAAATGATTCATTATTATATATTAGATTTCAAATTTGTTTTGTCTCAAGTGCTTTATAATTTTTGGTAAATCTTAATCTAATTTAAAAATCTAGTTGGAATTTGAATATTATAAACATTTTGGTAAATATTTAATAAAAAATTACTTGTTTAATTATGTTGTTGAAAAATTATTTAAAACAATTGTAATGCGATACAAAAATATTATTGACAGATGAATAATATATACAATCATAAATGTATGGATAATGATAAACCAAAATTTAGCTGAGAAGCTCAGCTAAAAAAACCGATAAGCGACTCTAATTGAAAATTCCCGCGTTCACGCCGGGTATGGACACTTAAAATCCGCTATTAGATCCACAGGAAAATTCCACTGTTTGATTTATAGAGATGAGCAAATAGAGTGAAAATCTAAATGACATTCCTGACGGTATGATCCTTTGTGATTTCATTCACAAGGAATCAACATCAACTCACCGAAGTGGTGATTCTATTGTAAAATAATCAAGATTCATGAATGCATAAATGTACTTAAAAATGTATAATTGTACTTTCTTTGCTCTACTGCCTGGGAAAATAAGAAATGGTGCAAAAAAAAAAGAAATATGATAAAAAATTTTTTGAAACAAAATATAAATTTAAAACTTGAAGCAAAAGTTATTTACTACATTGATTTGTATCGAGAAAATATTACCACTTGTCCGGATAGTTAAAAAATATTTTTCAGTCAAATAAGTAAACAAGGCCGATGGGAATATTTTGACTGTACGATCGATAATGGTTTTTAGCTTTCATATTTAATGCATTTTTCTTCGAAAGTGATTGCTGGTTATGAATATTTAAATTTGATTTGGGAGTCTGGCTTTGCATTTAATTGGTTCTGCTAAATATTTTGAAAAGCTAATTCTGAGTGTTTTAATAAATAATTACAAATTTTAGAGCATTAAACTATGAGCAGTTTTCGAGTAAACATGTTTCCCTACTTGTAAATTCAAATTTCGTTTTATTGATTCAAAAATATACGTTCAATTTGAAATTCATTTCGTCATTCAGGTTCACATGAAATTAGAGAAAGAAAAGTAAAATTTATTATTAATATTATTTTACTAAAACATTTTTTTTTTTTTTTTCTTCTAAAGTATTTTGAAACCTTTTTTTTTTTTTAAATATTTATAAAAATGTTGTTTTGAGTTTCATTCATATATTTAGACCAATAATAAATTATGAAATATTTTAAGATACATATACAAATGGAATAATATATTGTAGTTTTGTTAGTTAAAATTAATATGTTTATTATGATTAATATTAAATATTTTTAAATAATAGATGTGAAAAAAATTTCATTCAGACTTATAAATGGTAATATGTGTATTAATATGATATTGGGAAATATATTATCTCCTAATATTTTCACTTCTCTGTAATATTTTTGTACTTGCAACTTATTTATTGTATTTTATCAATGCTAATTTTGGGTTGATTTTTATTCCGTGTTATTAATTACAAAAACAAAAAAGATTAATAAATATAATAAAATATTATAGCGATATTATAATAAATTATAGTACGACATAAACAATTATTTTAAAGCACAAAAAATTATTTCCATAATTAACCGACTTCCATCTGCAATCTATAATTTTTGAAAATACCGATAATAGAAAAAAAAATTAAGAAATATGAACCATACTGTAGAATAAAGGCGTGAGTTAGATACCCGCTTATTTTTATGTATTGTAATCATTACAATATTAGTGACGAGTGGAGATTATGGATGGTTGATTTCCTGAGTGGACTTTTCCCGCTTTCCATCAAGTGTAGTATACATAATGTATTTTCGGACATAATATACGAGGAATTTACTTTTGAAAATTCTCTCAAAATTTTTCCTCCTTACTTTCTAAAGGCTTTATCAGACAGGGTAGTTTCTTTATCTACAACGTGGAACAAACTGCCTTTGCCACTCAAATAATGAGTTTATCGCTGTGCTCACATCCTACTTTATTTTCCTCCGTTGCTCAATTGCATAAAGCATTCTATTGCCCATTTCGCTTTTTCATTACATGACTTTTCTCACTTATTAACCGAAATTAGGCCCTAGTTAACCGAAGAGTATATATATCGTCAATTTATTGTATGATTTACTTTCAGTGAAATGAAATAAGCCCGTGTGATATGTGTTTTAGAGAACAAACGTTGCCATATTGAAGCAATATAAAATTATTGAATTCATGGGCCAATGCACTGAAACTTAAATCTTCTGTACTGGAACAAAAAAAGAAATTCTAATATTTAATGTAATATTCTAATATTTTATGTAATGTAATGATATTTATATATATAATTGTAACTTTTATCACCTTTAACTTAAAATTCTTTTTAAACGCTTTCCATATTCGATTTTAAATATCACGCCCAAACTATTACCACGGGAACGAACAAAAAATAACAATCCGATTTTATTATCGGCGGCTTTATAATGTGGTTTAAAAAAAAAAAAAAATGTATGTGAGTAAAAAAAAGACTATCTATCCCCACTCAGAATAGATAAATGATTTCTTATAAAGGAAACAGAATTAAAAACAGAAAAAAAAAAAAAAAGAAAGCAAGCGACTAGAAGAAAACGTATTGAAACCATTACTTTCGCCGATTACTCTCAATAGGAACTCGTTAGTCGGCTCTTTATTCAAAGAGGGGCTGGATTTGTTTTTTGGCTCGGAAATCCGTTCGTTAGTGTGCAGCTAACGAGCTCTGTCAAGGAAACACCCATGCGGGACCCCATGAAAGATATCCCTAATTTGTGCATACTTAAATGGATACTCTGTACCCCTGTGGACAAATGCGCGGCGCAATGAGTGCGCTTTGCGCCTTCATGTTTTTAACGTTTCCGTCCTTGTTGGTGGAGAATTTAGTGAAGTTTCGGCCCTCATTTATTTATTTTATTTTTTCAATTAATGCTTTTTATGGTACTTTCAACCTTGGTGTTTGCTGGTGTGTGGGTTACTCCATTAAACACTACTGGGTGATCGCGGGAGAATCTTTCATTAAAATGAAGATCGTTTTTTTTTTTATCTCTTTAATGATGTTGCAGATTATTATTTTTAATTTTTGTGAAATTATTAGAAAATGGTATTTATTCAGATTGTTAAAAATAACTGTTAACTTCCAGACTTGATGAAAAGTAAAGGTCATGCTGACCTTTATTCCGGTTAAATACAATATTCCTCTAATATTTTTGTTGTTTCTAATATACTTTTTTACCAACATTTCTTTTTAAAAATGGTAACTAACCATTTAAAATGCTAATACTGTTTATGGAAATATTCTAACTGAAGTGAAGAGCACCAATGCTATTTTTTTCCTCTCATTGAGTTATTTTGTTTTTACCTAACTCGTATCCGCGTGGTAACGTGCGCCAATGCCTGACTCTAATCCCGTAGTAACATGTGCCAATGCCTGACATATTCATTAGTAACGTGCATTGCTGGCCTATAAGAGGGATCAGATACGAAATCCGTTTGAGCCTTCTGCTGTAATTACAGATTTCAGATATAAGGAGTCTCTCAATGGCGATTTAGACACCATATATAAGCATCACGCATGCAACATAGGCTATCTGATGTGAATTTTCCTAGTTTTCGAACTTAAATGTGAGGCAGTTATCTCTAAATGAATACCCATAACTTAATATCCACTTTTTATCAGCCATTGATGCACGATTCATGGTATATATAGGTTACTCTTGAGGCCTATCGATGAAGGGATGAGAACTTCCGAGTACGATTTCAATTTGGCTTAAAAAGCAAGTTGTATCAGTATTGCCTGGTCTGAAATGTGCAATTTGATTCGAACATTATAGCATTTTCCTCTAAAAGTTTCCTCTTCCCGGAAGGCAGTATCTGTATTTAGTGTAATACTTCAATTCTATGTTGAAGTTACAGTTGAAAATAGAATTAAGGTGGGCCCTTGCAGTACACATAAGATAACATTTCAGCATGATATGTAATTCTGGACCTCGTTTTAATTGCTTGGCATTGAAATAAAATATTTGTTTTCAAATGGTTTTTTATTTTCTATTTAGAACACTGAACCAATATATTTCTATTATCTAATATCCAACATCGAATGTCTAGTTGTTGTTTTATATTGCTGCAGTCAAAGCATATGTGTTATGTATGTGCTATATTCTTTAAAAATAATATAGTAAAAATAAATATTAATCCCACGCAAAGAATTCTCCAATCCTATCCACCCACTTACTTTTTTTTTTTCAATAAGTAATATGTTTTGCATTGTTGTGCCTTCAAATTCACACAATGTAATGTGTTCCACCACCACCAAACATTTTTTTTCCTTCTTCTTCCTTGAAATAAACAAGGTTTTGAGAATAGAAAATATAAGCTATGTTTCAAATCCTATTGTGTGAAGGTCGGGTGATATCACATTTACAAGATTCCAACTTAAGCATTTTGAGACCAAGAAAAAAGAAAAAAAAGCAGTAAAAACGATCAAAAGTTCTGTTCCAGCAATTCAAATAAAAACCAGCAACAAAAGAAATAAAAGAAAAAAAGATTCCCCAAAATCTAGTTCCACGAATTTGGATGTCCTAAATAATTTTTCTTATCATGCAACACCCTAAGCTTAAAATAAATATTTTCTTATTTCAGAAAGAAGACGAAAAAAAAAGAAAAAAAAAAATCAACTAAAACAAACTTGTCGTCAGTGTACTGATTTCCCGCACTTTTTTTTTCTTCTTGTTTGTTTCTTTGCAGTGAGTAGAATCTCAATCGATAAATGTGGCAAAATGCTGCTACGAACTTTCTCTGTTTGTTGCTTGTTTTTTTTTATATTTATTTCATCTCTTTTCTTCTTCTTCTTCGTCTTAGTCTTAGTTTTTTTTTTTCACAGATATTTATGTATTTCATCGAGTACGACTTTAAAAAAAAAAAACCGTTGCCATTTTCTATTGTTTCACTTTTGAGTTCCTAAAGCGTAAATAACATATCTAGAACATGATGCGGAACATGTAACACAAGTGTATATCTCGTTGCCACCTTAGGGGAGAAATAAAAGCTCAGATGATGATAAAATATTGTTGTTGTTGTTGAAAAAGCAGAAAGCGTGAGCCAGTGAAAATAACGGACACAACCATAAAAACTAATGCTGGGTAATGTTTTCGTTTGGTTTATTTTTAAGAGACATTGAGACTGGCAACTTTAAACGAAAAAAACTCAAAAACACAACTGGGAAACATTTTTTCTTTTCTTTTATAATGAGGATGAAATATAAGGGGCTTATTCATGGGGTAGTAGACGTTCCATAGGTTTATTAGTATGTGCATGTTATATATCCAAGTTGAATAAATTAAAACACTGTTACAATGATATGCATCAGGGATGCACAGACCGCTGGTCATATGCTGTCAGCTTATGCTTTTCTTCTGACCCGCCTAAACATATGTCCATTTTTACATTTTTTTATTTTTAATTTAGATTTAGATGAAAATTTACAATAAGGGAACATGATCTAAATAGTTTAATATAAAAACGTAAATATTTGAATATCAGGAAAATATTTTTATTCAATGTTTTCTGTTTTATCGCAAACTAGATCAGAATATGCTAGCTTGATCGCTATCTATGTAGAAATATTGTAAAAAAAAAAAATTGTAGAGATGAAAAATATCTCTACAATATTTTTTTTATAAAAACATACCCCATTTTAAAACCTATGATAAATAAAAGTTGATATGTTTTTCTGAATGCACTAGCCCATAGTACATTAGAATGCGCGCTAGCCCATAGTACATTAAATACGCTAGCCCATAGTACATTAGGCGCTAATGCATTAAAATACACTAGCCCATAGTACATTAAAAACGCGCTAGCCCATAGTACATTAGAATACACCAGCCCATAGTACATTAGAATGCGCCAGCCCATAGTACGATTAGAAAAAAATGCCAGCCCATAGTACATTAGAATGCGCTAGCCCATAGTACATGACGCTAGCCCTTACATTTTTTTTTTTTAGTAGAGTATAGTGGTGTAGAATGTTATAAGAATCACTACAGTTATTTAGTTTCAGCAAGTAATGTTTATTACATTTAACACAAAGGATAAAAACAGTTACAAACCACATATTGGGTTTAAAATAAATATTTTTTAGTATCTGTAGACATACTATCTCTCCAAATAAATATCAGCAAGCCACCGCCCATCAAGCTAACATTACTTAATGGGATTATCAATTTTATATATCAGGTGCCCGACGTCACAACCAATTATGCCTCCAGCATATGACGCCCGATCGGATGTAAAACGAAAGTGAAATATTTGCATGATTTAATTTCACGTAGCAACAGTATGAAATGCGCTATTACATTTTGAAAATAATGTCAAGGTTTTAATAATCGAAAAAAATCTAATGCAAGTGTAATTTAAACAAATTAAATAAGGAATCGACATTGAGACTCAGTTTGTGATAAAAAATGATTTTTAATTTTTTATTAAATTCTTTTATTTCAAAATTAATATAATTTATTTATTTAATGTTTTTTTTCAAACTGTACATTTAATATTTTAATTTAATGATATAAATGCTCTTTACACAATAAAAACAAATTTACAAATAAAATAGGTATTTCCATGATAATTATAAGTTTTTTTTTCCCAATACAATACAATATGTACGTTTCTTCTAAAAGTGAGGTGATGAATTTTCAATTGCATGTATCCAATTATTTATTATTATTCCTATAATTATTATGTATTATGAGTAGTAGCCAATTATTTATTATGTATCTAGTTATTTATTATTTATTTTCATTATGTCAATAAAAATACAATAAGTACTTTAATTCAAACTTTGAAAAATAGATTTTTACTTTTTCATAGAATATCCAGCCCATAGTACATTAAAATGCGCTATTATATTATACATTAGAATGCGCTAGCCCATAGTACAGAATCACGCCCCATGGTACATTAGAATGCGCTAGCCCATAGTACTTGACGGACATTTTTTAGTAGAGTAAAGTGGCGTAAAAATGTTATAAGAATCACTACAGTTATTTAGTTTCAGCAAGTAATGTTTATTACATTTAACACAAAGGATAAAAACAGTTACAAAACCACATATTGGGTTTAAAATAAATATTTTGTAGTATCTAGAGATACATATATATGTCTCCAAATAAATATCAGCAAGCCAACTGCCCATCAAATGAAACAATTACTTATAAAATTTATATAAATTATCTTTTTATACATGGAGAATCTCATAAATTGAAGGTATTAAGTTATGAAAGTTTTTAATTTAAAAATTTTTTTATTATTAATATCTTTTTAATAATTTAATGGTTTTTATCTAATTAGAATGTTGTTTGAATGCTTTGTGTTGATCTTTTAATTAAAATTTCACTTGCTATAATACAATGAAATAATGATTTTTAGGTAGCTCATAGAATTAAGAATAGCATTTAAATATTTAATCGCAATAAATATTCAATATGATGCAAATCATCTGACCAGGTTAATCTTTTTCCCTGCGCATCAAAAATTAAATACTGATAATCTATGTTGTAAAATAGCTTTCCTCAAATATCACGCTGTTTAATGTATTCTTTGGTCTGAAAAATAATTTAAAAAACAAAAAACCGGTAAATTTTTTAAAAAAAAAAAAAGGCTTAATTTTTTTTTACGTATCATTTTACTTGGTTTTTTGTTACGCATCAAATTTTAAAAAAATTCTTGTTTTTATTTATTTATTTTTTTTATTTATTAGCGTATGTGTTTGAAAGAAGCGTTCTTCTCTAGAGTATAAGGATTCTCTTTTATTTATTTTTTTTTTTTACAGTTTTTATCGGACTTTTTTTAGTCTTTGAGATAAAAAACAAAAAACAAAATAATAATTAAAAACATAGCGCGTCGTCGACAGATTATGGTTTTGAGTTCGAAAAGATGCTAAGAATTAAAAACGCCAAGGTTTTTCTAAGAAAAGAGAGAGATAAAAATAAAAATTCTCTAGGGTGAAGAAAATAGTTTTTTTTTTTTTTTTAAATCTGCTTTTTTATTATTATGTATTTATTTTAATCCTTTTGCCCTTAAACTGTCCTTTTAAGCAGTTTCAAATAATTTTGTTTCTTTCTTCTTCAAGATGCCATACAAGTTTTTGAAATAATGCAATTGAATTAGTCAAATTAACTGTGCTCAGGGTTTGTTTGAAGGGGGTGGGAGGGGGTGGTTCTCTGTGAATAGAACTTTTTACCGCCTTCTTTAAGAATACTTTTTTTATTCGAAAGATTTTTTACACACGAACTCGTGTTTAAGTGGACAGAAAGAATGATTTCTCGAGTCCGTTTTTCTGTAAATTGTAACAACACTTTTTTTAAATAAATCAGGTAGTTTAAAGATGGTTTGATGTTACTCGAAATAAATTGAATCTTGTTTTATTAAATTGATGTTTCTAATTTTATGGTAGACTATTTTAAAAGTTGGGTAATTTGAATTGCATCTATCAGTTATTTGTTAATCTTCAATTATCATTTTGAATGTCAATCAAAAATAAGTACTTTAATTAAAAATTTAGAAAAAAAAAAATGGCTGTTTTGTTTTTTGTAAAATATTCTATGTATGTAACATTCTTTTTTTTACAATGAAATAATTATTTATATAGATAAACTCTTTATACATGGAGAATCTCATAAATTTAATGTATTTAAGTTATGAAAGTTTTAATTTAAAAAATTTTTTATTATTATTTATATCTTTTTTAATGATTTTAATAGTTTTTTTCTAATTTGAAGGCATATTGATCTTTTAATTAAATTTTATTTGCTATAATACAATGCAACAATGATTTCTTTTTAAGTAAGTAAATTAAGAATAGAATTTAAATATTTAATCGCAATAAATATTCAATATGATGCAAATCATCTGACCAGGTTAATCCTTTTTCCTGCGCATCAAAAATTAAATACTGATAATCAATCGTGCAAAATAGCTTTCTTCAAATATCACGCTATTTTAATGTATTCTTTGGTCTGAAAAAATAATTAAAAAAAAAAAAAAAAAAACAATTTAAATTTAAAAAAGAAAACAAAAGGCTTCATTTTTTTTTTTTTTTTACATATCATTTTTACTTGGTTTTTTGTTACACATCAAATTTTTAAAAATTCTTCTTTTATTTATTTATTTTTTTTCTAGCATATGTGTTTGAAGAAACGTTCTTCTCTAGAGTATAAGGATTCTCTTTTTATTTATTTTTTTTTTTTTACAGTTTTTATCGGACTTTTTTTAGTCTTTGAGATAAAAAACAAAACAAAATAATAATTAAAAAACATAGCGTCGTCGACAGATTATGGTTTTTGAGTTCGAAAAGATGCTAAGAATTAAAAACGCCAAGGTTTTCTAAGAAAAGAAAGAAGAGATAAAAAATAAAAAAAAAAATTCTCTAGGGTGAAGAAAATAATTTTTTAAAAAATCTGCTTTTTATTATTATGTATTTATTTTTAATCCTTTTGCCCTTTTAAACTATCCTTTTAAGCAGTTTCAACAAATTTTTGTTTCTTTCTTCTTCAAGATGCCATAGAAGTTTTTGAAATAATGCAATTGAATTAGTCAAATTAACTGTACTCATGGTTTATTTTGAAGGGGGTTGTTCTCTGTGAATAGAACTTTTTTTACCGCCTTCTTTTAGAATATTTTTTTATTCGAAAGATTTTTTACACAAGAACTCGTGTTTAAGTGGACAGAAAGAAAAGATTTCTCGAGTCAGTTTTCAGCATATTGTAGCAACACTTTTTTTAAATAAATCAGGTAGTTTGAAAGATGGTTTTGATGTTGCTCGAAATAAATTGAATCTTATTTTTATTAAATTGCCGTTTCTAATTTTATTGTAGCTATTTTAAAAGTTGCGTAATAAAGAGTTTTTTGCATTTGTTCAGATTATTAAAATAAATGAAAGAAATTTACGTACGAGTATACAAACTTTGCTTTGTACCAAAAGCTAAAACAAGAGAATCAATGTGAAATTGGTTATGAAAAAATTAAAGAACTTGACAAAATAAATTTCAGTTGGGATAATGAATATTTAGCGTTAGTGTAAAGGCGTACAATAATTATTTAATTATATTTTAGTAATTTTTTTTTTTATTAAAAAATATATAAAAAGTTAATTATTTTAAAAATATTTTCTCAATAACTAAAGTACTATTATTTAAAATTATATCATTGCTACTAATTTTTTAAAATTTTTTATTCAAAATTATATCATTGCAATTAATTCATGAAGTTTTTTTATTCAAAAATATGTCATTGTTATTAATTTAAGAAATATTTTAATAACAATAATAATTATAATATAATAATTAATATATTTCAATAATATTTTTAAATATTTTATTCAAAAATTAAAGCATTGATAATAATTTAATGAAATTTTTTATTTAAAAATATATCATTTCTATTAATTTGTGAATTTTTTAGAAATACATCATTGCTATCAATTTATGAAATGTTTATTTAAAAAAATAGCATTGCAAATAATTTATGAAATTTTTATTTAAAAATATATCATTGCTGTTTTATTTATGCAATTTTTGATTTATTTAAAATATTAAATTGCAGATTTCTCTTTTTTAAATTTACATTAAATTTTAATCGAATATTCTGATATGTATTTTTAATAATGAATAAAACTTTAGATGATAAGGTCTTACATTAGATAGCAGAAACATATCGCTGTACAATCAATTCAATAGAAAAAAAGATACTTGGTAGTTTATGCATTTTTTTTTTTTTTTTTTTTTTTGTATCTTTTGCGATATAAAGTAACAGTTGAAAAAAATTATTGCAATTATCAATTATTAAGTGCGTTTAATTGCATTTACTCTTTGTCTCATACATATAAATTATTTATAATCTTTAATACCTTTTAACTCCTCTTATTTTGAGATATTAAATGTTCATTTAATCTAAGTAAACTAAGAAAATAATTAATTTTATTGAGCATTTGAAGATTATTTTTAATCTCCCAATTAATAGCACTTTATTTATTTCCAGATCCACTAGGAAAGGAGAAGTAAGAAGATCTGCAATTTCAGTAAGTACTTTACGCAACGCTTTCTCATTAATTTATTCAAACTGTGTTATTCTTTTATGTACTTTACTCTTAGATTCGATGTAGATAAGATTAAGTAAATAGAAAATTTCGAAACACAATTAATCTGTCTCCATTGTTTAATATATATGTACTCTAAACGATTGTTTATTGTTTCTATGAATTTATTATTTTGTTGTGTACATAAACTAAAACATTTTCTTAGAGAGTTAGCATACATGCATGCATTTAGAAAGGCTGAATATTTTCATTCGATTAAAAAAAGAAATTAGTTTGAAACGAAATCATCTGCGAATTATGTTCCAAGCCATTTGAAAACAGTTTAATTTTTTATCGTTTTCAAAATAGTGCTGAACTTAAAACATGCAATCTTTAATAGGATTTTTATATTTGATTAAACAGTACATATTAATATATCATTTAATTTCATTTAAAAAACTGAACCTCACAAATGAAAGGGGTGTGGGTTCGATCCTCGATTTTGAAACCGTTTTATAATTACGAAGTGCAATTAAATTTCTCCATGTCGAATAGTGACCCATAATTAGATTATGTATTTTACATTTACACATTTTTAAATCTTAAAAAATACAGGTAAAATCGTAAAATAGGGACCGTGGGATTTGGCGTCCAAAATTCTTTTTCGCCCATGCCCGCCTAAGTTGAGGTTTTAAGTGAGGCAAATTTCAAAGAATACAAGAAACCCTGGTTACCACATTTGGAGACCTATCGCTCAATTGGGGCCAAATCTCAATGACGTCTGTTTTTTGCGAGTAAGCCAATAGACAGATTAAAATTCAATAAAGAAATTATTATATATTTTTTTTTTACGGCTCTGAGAAATGCCTTTTTTTTTTTTATTTAGGGAATTTTCATATGCTCCACAATAATGGTCTCCAACTTGCACTTAACTACATCAATTTTGAAATTTAATTATAATTTTTTTTTTTTTTTTTTATTTTCTACTTAAATGAAACAAAACATTTCTTTGATTATATATTTTATTTAGTTTTTAACCATTGTGTATATAAACTCTTATTTTTATAAAATTTTATTTTAATACCCTATTAGCATTAATTATATAATTATACAAATTAAGTATTAAATATTAAGAGTAGATTAAGAGACACTAAATCTCAATGGTACTCCAGTTGATTACGTACCATTTAATTAGATTTTCACAATATTAATTTTAAAGACGTACATAATTGTTTAATTTTTTTAAATGTATATTTTATAAATAAATTATGATTCAAAAACTATTTGGAAGCAATATTGGCAGGCAAAGACGAGCATTTTTTCTTTTTCGAAGAGAAAACACATGAAAAAGTCGTTTAAAGCATTTTTATTGAAATTCAATCAAATTGTGTAAAATTCAAAATTTTTAAAATTAAACGAAATCTTTTGAGTATTTCATCAGCATACAAACAGTAATAACATATTTCAATTTTAATACTTAATTTTAAACTTTTTAAAAGTTTTTAAATGATTTTTATATTATATTTATTTTAGATTAATTAATTGAATTAAAATAATTTTTTTTTACATTTAATTATATTTAAAACACGCTAAAAAATTGTGTATTTCTTTAAAGTATAAATTCCTACGAATTTTTTGTTATATTTATATATATTTTTATTATTGAATTAATGCGTGACAATCAATACTTATTTAAAAACAAACTTTCTCTTAATGAAAGTATTATAATTCATATATAAAACTAATAGTGATCGGTTAACATTATTTAAAATATTTTGTTTATTTTTATTGCTGCAATATGAAATAATTACTTATTATTTGTTGTTTAAATTAAATCTTTGTTAATTATTTAAAATACAATCCAATAAAAAGAATTAAAAAAAGAACACAAGGCCATTCGATTTTATAAATATAGAAATGCTAAATTCTTCATTTATGTTTTTAACACTTGTACTGAAATATTTTCCCCCCCACTTTTACATTTATCTGTCACTAAAACCCATAAGGAAACGAATTTAAATAATTTTTTCCCTTCAGAAACAATTAAAATACCATATTATCTCAAAAAACTTTATTGTTTTGGAACATACAATGGAAACCAAGAGTATTTTTTATCACCCAGTTAACATCTTTTGAGTGAAAGGACCTTTGACATCAAGGTTTTGAAAAAAAGGAACAAAATTCCAGACTAATTTTTTTCGCAAGCCTGGATCGACTTTGAACAGTAGAACCCATTCAAGAAGTGAAACAACCAAATCTTTTGTCCCTCGATTTTTTTTTTTCCTGCACCATTTTTTTCTCCCCCAGCCATATTTTCCTTTCTCCTAGAATTTCAATATTTAACTTTCGACGTAAGGACTTCCTAAAGGATCCTTCAGTAGTTTTCTTGCAAACTAGGATCCGGAACGAGGTTAGTTTTCAACCTCTTGATGGTGCAACCCTGACGTAAGGTTTTGTAAAGCTTAGAAATTGTATACTCATGGTTTACGGTGGAAGATCTATTTATTTGGTAAGTAAAAAAGAAAGGAAGTCAAGTCCCGGATCAAGTTCAGCTTTGGCAATACTGATAATGGCTTGACTTTTTATAACTGAACTTGAGTGTATTTTTAGGAAATATTTTTTTAAAACCATTTTATTTAAAGAAATACGTTTGGGTATAGTATAGAATTTATAAAGAAGTAAATTTCGCGAATATGACAAAAATATCTTACATTTTTGTTTTTAAGTTGAAAAATTATTGTTTGTACTTTTTTTACATTTGATTTCATTTTCGTATTTTTTAAACTACAATAACCATTTAGAAGTTTTCACACTTACGTTTTATTTTCCTTTATTAACCAATCACATGCGATCAATTATGATAAACAATCAATTATCAATAAGTCGATCAATTATCAAACAATTCGTTTATCAATTATGATAAACATTAAATATATTTTATCTTCATCATAATCGAATAATATGTGCTTGGTCCGAATCCATAATCAATTAGTTTATGGGATTAATTTCAATTAAAATAGCGAAACCAGATTAATAATTTTTGAAATGATTTCCAGAGATCATATGTCCATTCTTCTTTAAGCGGCCTGATGGCCAATAGGCTAGCTCTTTGGCCTTTGGTACCACAAGCTTCAAATTCTGGCAAAGGTTCAAGGTTCGAATTCTGGCTGTGGCATAAATGTTTGTTAGTGGTTCGAAATCCACATTGAGCTGTAAAGCTGAATTTTGGATAATGTGAAACCTTTTTTTCTAAAATTTGAAGACACTGTAAATTGGGGAAAAGGGGTGAGATATTTATGAAATGCAAATTAAAGTATATAATTGTCAAAATAATATCTTACCTGAAATAAAAAAACAAAATTGTGTCTGCCAATAAGTACTTATTTTATATATACTTATTTTGATTGGCTCTGAAACTTTGACTTTGGCAAGATCTGATGATGCTCATTTGAGTGGCTATTCGTGGAACTGTTAGGGAAAGTGAATGTACAAAATTTATAAATGCTATAAGACTCAGATATTATAAAATTTATTAACATCAGTAGATTAAACTGGACTGCTTATGCATTTAGAATGAATGATTTAAAACCTGTAAAAAAGATCGTTTTGGCAAAGCCGAAGAGACAAAGAGGAAGAGGACGACCCAAGTTGCGATGGATAGACTCAGTTGAAAAACATTTTTGCTGTATTAAAGGATAAGAATTGGAGAACCGTCACCCAGAGGAATGCATGAAAATTTCTTCAAAGGAAATCCTTGGCCCACACTGGACTGTCGTGCTATAGATGATGATGAAGCTCAAATAATAAAACAGGCAGAATGAAAATGAAATGTTGAAATAAGACGAAAAGAAAATGTTTAATAAAATACAAAAAAAACGAAGAATAAGTATTGATGTAGTTATTCAGTTTAGAACATATAGATTTAATAATATAAAAAATGCATTTCAATGCTATCAAGTGTTCATTAAAAATGCTGTGAAATCGATGTTGTTCAGTGTCTTTCTTTTCAGACACTTATATCTTGTTACATCGCAATCTGTCAAAATCTCGTCATACTTGATAAAGAAGACAAATTGCTACAAAAGCACTTCGTTTTATAGTGCCCCTCCCAACAGTAAACCCACCCCGATTATGCAACAGGGGAAAAGGTATATATAAAAAAAAAAAAAAAAAGAATCACAACCCGCCCCAACCTAAGTCAAAGCTTCATCAAGAAGTACACGGTCCTTCCCCCATCCCCGTCGTCTTGTTCCAACATCCACTCTGTCTGTTTTATAATTTAAGCTGCATGTAACAAAAATTTCCCCCCTTTTCCCCAATTTCTTCTTTTTTTGGAACATAAAACTTTTTTCATGTGACAAAGCGAACGACTCTCGGTAAAAACGTGAGCTAATTTTAAAATTAGCTCGCTTTTGTCATTTTTTCCTTTCTTTTTCTTTTTGTTCTTTTTTTTCGAATAGTCTAACCGTTCGGTTTAATTCTTTTTAAGGGCAGACGGTCTTCCCTCACCGGCGAACTACGAAATGGGCCTCTTCTTATTTTTACTGGGCCTTTTTTTTATATTCCATAATGGAAGCATTCCATCAGGGCCGTAGATTTCTTCCGTTACGTGAAGGTAGGTTAATTGGAAATTAGGTTTGATGGCTCAGGATGGTATGCTGCAGACTCTGGGGTAGGGGGAATTTTCATTTTTTAGTGCTGTTGTGACTCAGAAAAAATCGGGTGAATCAAAAGACAATTTACAAATTGAAAAATTTTCTGATTTTTTTTTTTGTCTTCTGGTCGTATTATGTCATACTAGATGACATACAGTGGAAGCTACTATATTTCTTCAATGCTTCAGGTATAGAATTGTTGTCATAAAGATATTAAAAGCTAACTTTATGAAAAAGGAAGGATTGCTAGTATACTAAGTTACATTAATTCTTGTAATATATTTACTAAAATTAATAAAACTCTTTGTATCGTAAATTAATTAAAAGTAATCAAACATTATTTCTCATTATAAATAATTAGACTTATAAGAAATAATAATAAATCTTTAATTTTATTTAAATTAATAATCTTTAATTTTATTTATTTAAAATTAATATGCAATTTTATAAATAAATGTTTAAATCTTTTTTGCATTATAAAAACAAAGTGATTTTTTAAATAAAATTTTGTCTTTATGTTTTACTTGAAAAGATAAAGATTATTTATCTTTATTCCACTATCCCACTAAAATAAATTAGTTATTATTTTTTAGAAACCCATTAATATTATTATTATAATTTAGTTTAATTTTAGTTATTTATTATAAATGTAATACTGTTCTTATAATTATTGCATATAATAAAGCTCAGTTTCATAAGTTCTTTTATATATTTCCCTTAAATTGCCTGTACGGCCAATTGGCTAGCAGTCTGACCTTTGGTACTACATGCCTCGGAATTCACGTTAAACTTATGTCCCGGTTTGATTAGCCTAAAGTGTGCACAAAATGAACCAAGCCAAACCTAAATCACTTGATACCTCACTATCGAGTTAATGCAATTATAAAATATCAGAAATAAATAAAATTTGCCAGAAATGTAATCTTTCAAGAAATATTACCTTTGTAAAAACAAATTAAAGATTGCGTAATACATGACGCTTTATGAATAGTAAGTGATACATTATTAATCAAAGAAAACTATTAGATTAGTTTTTAATAATATGAAAAATAAAAACCATAAAAGATAGTATTATTTATGTACATAACAAATAAAAAAATAAATTACAGTAATACGATTCCTTTTTGAATGCCAACTGTAACGGTATGGTTGACTGACACTACAACCCAATAAACCTTTAGATTTACGCCTGGCATTTTAACGGCCCAACAAAGTCAGCTAAAGACATCCACAACAATATAAGCCTGAAGGTTCCGTTAGCGGGCCCTAGACAACTCGAACAAGCAAACTATTTATTACTTTATCGTATAGATAGAAAAATCACAGCTATCCCCCATGAGCCTCTACTTCAACAAGAGTTGCTCATCAAAAAACCATGAACTACCCTCTTTTTGGCTTCGGACGATATATCTCTCTTTTCTCGCCAACTCCCCATCGAGTTGAGAGGTCCGAGACAGTCACCAAACGATAGCTGGAATGTTGAGCGAGATGTTTTCACCAGAGAAACGTCATTCTTCGGGTAAAAATTACGGCCTGGGCATAAATTTATGGAGTTCATTAGTCAACTAGGTCATGAGAGGGTGTCTTTTTCAGGAGGGCAATGGGAATACCTGATAGAGTAAGAGAATTTATATGATTTGGATAAGGTGAATCAAATTGTTCGCAAAGGAATATTCAGTATAAGTTGTTAAAAAATATGTTCAAAATGGGTGTAGGGTTGATTTTAATGTTATTGTACATATTTAATAGATTAAAATTTGTATGAAAAGGAGGATTTAAAGTTTGGATAAGCGGATCAAATAAATTCGGATGACTCGGATTTAATAAGTTTCAAATGGATTTATTTAATAAATTCGGATGAATTAGCGGATTTAATATATTTAATTTAATTCGAGCGGATGTAATAAAATTTGAATGGATTTATTTAAAAGGATAGAAAATTAATTATCAATTATTAAATAAGGAGAAAGAGGAGAACATATAATAAAGCTCAAAAATTTCTAAAGAATGATTTGATAATTAAATTACAAATAATTCTAAATTTGTTTGCTAAATTTTTTTTTATTATTTTTTTTTGGATTATTATACAACTATCAATTGGATAGTTGCATAATTTTTATTCATTAATTTTTTTAAAATATCAGTAAATTATTTTTATTTATTAATTGTAAATTTAATTATAAAATAGTAAAATTTAAGCATAAACGCAGTATAATATTTAATATAAGCAATCCAATATAACAAAATTAAATTTATCAATAATAATTTATTTTTTAAAATTTCAAAGCCCACAATAAATAATTTCAACTCAGAAAACAACTCTCTGACTAAAGAATCAATCATGATTCGGAAACTTGCTAGTTATGACAGTTGTAACCATACTTCCTCCTATACACCGGCAAGAGCGCCCCCTTTGGTGTTCAAGAGAAATGGTCGAGGCCTCGAAACTCTTACCCGAGAGGAAGACAGCTCAACCTGCGCTAACACTGAGAAAGGTTTAGTTTATAGTCTCTCATCGAGAGAAAGATATTTCGCGCACCCTGCGTGTAACCGAGTTTCGGGATTGCGGCTTAGAAATGAATCCACGAATCTATACTGACTGACTTTAAATGTGTTAAATATTGTACGTCTCTAATTGTATGTGTGTGGTGTTTGTATGTTTGTAAATAAAGCTTGCGAGTTCTCCCACCTGTGCCTCAAGTACCTCAACCCAACGACTCCCAGTTACAATCTGGTTGCCCAACCTGCACTCTGCACAGTTAAAAAAAAAATAATTTAATTTACAGCATTATAATTAGTAATTGTGAATTTATATTTACTCATGAATTTCTTTTATTTATATGGATATGTAAGTAATAATAAATATTTTAAAAATATTGATTAATCTTCAGTGGTTTTGCGCTTAAAACAGCCAGTGACATGTATTTTCGTTCATTTAAATATATCGTTTATTCAAACAAAGCAAATATTTATTTTATTTATTTATTTATTGACACTATAAAAAGCACAATACCAAATATTTTTTTTTTTTGTGAGTTTTTTTTTATTCATCAGCATAAAATTTTGAAAATAGTTGAAATTTTTTTTTGTACTGACTCTTTGGAATTTAAAAACATTTACATATTTATTAATTTAAACGTGTTTTTCTCTCGGGAAACTTTTTCTGAACAACAGCTAAATTTTGTTACGCAAATAGTTTTAAATAATTTTATTTCTAACGAATAAATATGACAAATAAGCATTTCAAACTATTGGATGTTCTACCACAAAAAAAAAAACCTCTACCATTTTATGCCATCTAAAAACTTCATAAATTTCAGAAACTCAATAATTCAATCATTTCTATTCCCTTTATTTTAATATCGATAGCCCTTAGCTACTCCTTTTAATAGTCAGTGATTGCAATATATTTTAAGGAACGCAAGTTGTTGGTTTTATCACAGTTCTTAAAAGACAGAATAAATATCAGAAATATGGTAAATAAGCTAACCTATTAGATGCTAATAATATTATTACATCTAATAGTTTAACGTACATTAACTATTAGGACATGTAATAATTTATAATTAGAATTAGGACAATTAGGTCATCTAATAGTTTAACATACGTTAACTATGACAACTAATAATTTAGCATACGTTAACTATTATGACAATAGGTTATCATATGTTAATTGTTAGGACATCTAATGGTTTAGAATTCATTAATTATTAGGGCATCTAATAGTTTACAATTAGAAGTAGGACAATTAGGACATCTAATAATTTAGTATACGCATAACTATTGGACATCTAATAGCTTAGTATACGTTAACTATTAGGACATCTAATAGTTTAGTATACGTTTACTATTAGGACATCTAATAGTTTAGCATACGTTAACTATGACATCTAACAGTTTAGCATTAACTATTAGGACATCTGATAGTTTAGTATACTTTAATTATTAAGACATCTAATACTTTGCATACGTTAACTATTAGGACAATAGTTTGCAATTAGAACTAGAACAATAAGGACATCTAATAGTTTAGCCCCTATTAGATGCTAATAAGCTAAACTATTACTAGATGTCCTGTCACAAATAAAACTATAGCGTTTCATCCAGTCTAAAGAAACTTCATAAATTTCGAAAACTCAATAATTCAAACCTTTCTATTCCTTTTATTTTAATATCGATAGCCCTCAGCTACTCCTTTGAAATAGTCAATGATTGCATTATATTTATTCCGTTTTTTTTAAGAAACGCAAGTTGTTGGTTTTATCACATTTCTTAAAAAGATATTAATTATATTTGAAGAAAATTAATTAAGTTCCATTGATTTATTCATCAAACCATTACCCATTTCGACTCCGTTGATTAGAAAGTCATGTATTTGAAATCAAATTCTATTCTGTCTGGATATATTATTTTGTTTTCCGACAAAAGTTAAGAGTACTAACTAGTTTTCCAAATTCATCACGTTTATTTATAAAAATGAGAAGTAATTTCTTTATTTCGTTCAGAGCCCCCCTCCCAATAATGACTTCTTTGTTTGAGTTTAAATGGATTATTTGTTGCTGGCAGGAGTAAACAGTGAATTTATTTTATTTTTTTTCCCTTAATTAAAATTGATTTGATTCTTCATGAACATTGAAAGTAAATTCAGAAAGATTGAAATGAACTATTTTGAAAAGTACGAAAGTTGTCTTTGGTTATTTATTACAAGTTTTATTCCAGCTAATGAAGTGATGAATTTAACGTTAATGTGAAATCTTAATTGCTTTCGTAGGTTTTCTATGTGTTTGATATATTGATTTTTGCATTATACTATAACGACAAAAGAAGTAAGAATTAGATTGAATAATTGCGTAACATTTTTGTTAATAATTTGTTGTTAAATAATTATAAACAAAATTAATATCGCTTTCCTTTAAATTAATTTTTTCATTCTACTATAACAACAAAAAAGTAAGAATCAAATTGAAGAGTTGCAAGTGTAAAAGTTTTATTAATAACTTAATAATTTTTAAATAAGCTAATAATTTTTTTAAAATTAACTTAATTATCAAAAATTAATTAATTAATTTTGTTAAATTAATTAACTTAATTGTAAAATTAATGTAACATATTGTAAAATTAATGTCACTTTTCTTTAAATTAATTAACTTTTAAATTACGCTATGACAACAAGTAAGAATTAGATTGAACAGTTGCAAGTGTAACGTTTTAATAATAATTAACAAAATTAATCTCACTTTGTTTTAAATTAATTAAATTAATCTGTTGTTCTATCGGTTAATTTTTTTCCATCGTTAACGATTAAATTTAAAAATAACTAAATTTCAATTACATTTATTATAATTTTCCTATTAACATACATGATTATATATACATGGAGAAATTTTTTGTATTAAAAGCATTTACACTGAAAATTAACAAAGAACGATTCATTACAGGTGAAATTCTATTGTTGATTTTTAACATCATTTAAATAAATTGAACTTTATAGCAAACATTTTATTTTGTATATATATATAATCAAAAATATTTGTAGATCGCTAAGAAAAAAAAAAAAGTGATTTCTTTTTTTTTTTCATTATAACAAACACAGCTTCTTGTTCAAATTTTCAAGATGGAACAAGTATTCTGTTAAAAATCTCGACATTTTTAAGAACAATACAATCGAGTGAACTATTTTATTTCAATAAATCATTAAGGCTATCATGTGCATTTCTATAGTAAAAAAAAAAGTTTAATAAAGTTTTTGCAATATGACATCTGCCATAAGTTCATATTCCGTTATTTAATCAAGACCAGGTTGGTCGAAATTTGCAATCAAAGTGTTAACAGTTTCGGTGTGGTCGGTATTACATAAAGACCGATTCCTGATCTCCATTTATGACTCCCAACTATTATTCGGCCCTTATTGAGCGACTGTACTCCTCTGACCAAAATTTCCGATTCATAGACGACTTTCCCTCAACTCCGGGGCTTATCAGCGTTGCGCCCCGGCGCGGCCTCATCGCTGCATTCAATGTCTACATCAATTGACTAAGCAAGCCCCGTCTCCAATTGCTGATGGCGAATGCCCTATCTGCGAGCTGAGTTATTAGTTCGAAAACGTAGTGCCCGGTCGGAATGAAACATTTAAAGGGGGGAGGGAAATGTGGGATGGAAATAAGGTGAAGGTGGTACGTGGAGGGCTGGAATGCCAGATGCCACTGACATCAGACCAATAGCAGCTCGTTTCACTAGGGTGCTTAATTGTACGTGGTAGCCATAGCGGTTACATGATTGCCTCCAGAACTCAGCGATTTGGAAAGGGGTGGGCAGACGTGGAGGGAGAGAATTGCCATGTGTTCCAGATTCATTCTACACCACCCCCCCTCCAGAACCATCCCTCGGATCCGTTTTCCATCTCTGGCCATGACAGAATTTGAGATCGAGAGAACCATGTTCGCACCTATGGAACTGTAGCATTCATCTTTGGGGGTTCTCTATCGTTGGAGGGGGTGGGTGGGTACAGGAAGGGGGTTCCGATTTTACATGACGTCATTTCGTATATGCACAGTTTCTAGAACTAATCCACGTGACTTGCCGAATTTCGCAATTGAGTGGATCGGGGCTCTCTGAATTGTTTAAATGTTGTAGCGAGGTGGGGGAGAGAGTTTGCAATAAGTCATCGGCAAAGTTGGGGAGATGGATGGATCAGTAACAATTTCTAATTAAAATTTGGTTGAGGGGATGGGGGGCGGATTGAGTGTTTTTGAGTAGTTTAAACTTGTACTTATCGAAAGTTATGAATCTTTGAATCTATTTGTAGGAACAATGTCCCCTTGTAATGCTTTTATGGAAGTATTTATTTAATGCTATATTGCTTTATATTTACACAGCTATTGAGAAATGGGTTATATATATTATTCTTATTTAAAATTTGAAAAATTAGGAATATTTCAGATTGAAGGGTTATGGTTGAGAAATTTGAGATGTTTATTTCATTCTGATTCGTTCAAAAACTTAATTTATTTGTTCGCCATTTATTTCCGAAATTTTCTGTGAAATCATCAACTTAACCAGCGTATTTTTGAATAAGATATTCAAAGGAGAATTTAATTAAAAAGGGAAATAGTTTATGCAGGTATAGAAATATTCTAATGTATCTTCCAAGAAATGGCTGCTTATGAACTCCTTTTGCCTACATGGAAACGGATTTGTTTGTGTTATGTTTCTTATAACTTCATGACTGAAAAGTCTGCGATTGTTAAATATTGTCTCATAAGGTAGAGAGGAGGGGATTATGATAGTCAACCCGGTATTTTACCGTTATCCCTTAAAAAACATACTAATCAGAACATATTAATTAAAAAAACTTAATTTATTTGTTCCCCACTTAGTTTTGAAATTTTAAGGGAAACCATGAAATAAATCAGCATATACTTGAATGAAATATTCGAAGAAAAATTTAATTAAGGAGAGAAAATTTATCCAGATATAGAAATATCCTAATATATCTTCTAATAAATAGTTGCTTAAGAACTTCTTTTGTCTGCACAGAAATGAAATGGATTTATGTGAGTTGTATTTCTTTATAACTTTATGACTGAGAAGTCTGCGATTGCTAAATATTATCTCATGAGAATGGAAGGAGGGGATTATGACAGTTAACCATTATCACTTAAAAAAGCATATTAATATACATTTCGGCAATATGCTTTAGCTTCATTGGATTTAAATATATTATTTCCTACTCTTTCTCAGGTGTAACAAAAATATGTTTAGCTCCTCCTTCTTTTTGTAAATGAAGCATTCTTTTCATAAAAGGTATTGCTGACACACCATTTTAATTAAACTTGTCACAAACTAGGAATTTCGTGAACCAAATGCTAAAAGCAAGCATTTTAAACCTCAGAAAGAAATTTAAAAACACTCTTCTAAACTACACTTTCCTCTTGCAAAACTTTTTAAAAGAAATATATAACACAGAGCTGCCTGGCTTCTCCATATTATACCAACTCGTGCAGTACGACTCGATTTCTTCAGAACAATGTCAATACGTTATTCTGCTTTCTTTCTCTCTTTGATTGCCAAAAAGTCGCAAGTTAAGAATAAATACTTCTAAAAGAGTGTTGATATCTCGCGTTTTGGAGAAACAAATGTCCTTAAAAGCAAAACTATGCATTAAATTGACAACCCTTCTAAGGATGCATTTCAATGAATGAATACTTTTAAAGGGAGAGATTGAATAATTTTTTCGTTTATGATAAATGGTTTCAACCCACGAATGGTTAAATTAAAAATATTAAAACTTTAATGAAATCTTCTACTTTATTGGCATTATAGCCTTGAGTCTCCAACACAACAGCTCTCCATCTGTCTCGCTCCAATGTCAATCTCTTCCAGTTAATAATTTTCAGTTATCTAAGATCCCTTTCTACACTCTCAATCCACCTTTCCCTTGGTTTTCCTCCCTTCCTATTGTCGAACAATTTACTTAACATAATCCTTTTAAACTTTTTTTTTTTTTACCTTTACCTTCATATTCCTCTCTTCCTAGCGTTGAAAAATTTACATAGCATAATACTTTTTAATGATGATTTCCTCATTTCTGCGATGTGCATGTCCGAGCCAGCGGATTCTTTGTGATTGGAGGCATCTCATTATCTCTATTTTTAATTAGATGTTAAATTTATTTATTTGTTTTGTCTTCTAATCCATATATTATTGTCAACTCTTTGTCCAAAATTTTTTCAAAGGCCCCGATGTAATCCAAATTTTTAGCGTTTAATGTCCATATTAGTGGAATATTAATATCTCGAATTCTTTAATTTTATATAAAACACTAATTCTTAATTCACCTTTAAAATAAACATATACACACGTTAAGGTTATCATAACATTTACACCAATGATGAAAAATGTAAGGTCTAAGGGGAATGTGACCAAATGTTTCTTGTTAAGGGGAAACAAAGGTAAAAAAACTGAGAACTGCTGTTCTGATAGATTTATGGATGCAGTTGTATGGTTACAAAACAAGCGCCCTGTTATAACCTTACAATTGACAGTGAAAGATTCCCGCAATAAAAACAATATGAGAGGTGGCATGTCCCAATAAATTCAAAGTCATTTGTCCTGTGACAGATTTCTCCCCCACCTAGACTTGCCCTTCTAATTACAAGCGCCGACCCCTGGATTGACCGAAACTAGGACGTCACGGGAGAGATATCGGTGGCAGCCGTTCCCCGATAAGACTGCGAGCCCCAACGGAGGGTCCAAAAAGATGGATGGACGCCCTAAGGCCGCCATCGATCCGTCTCTCTCTCTCGATTCGAGATTTTCTCCCCAGGAAATGGGTCTATTTTGGAATCATTATGAAAATTTACTTTGGGGGCATCCATTTTTATTTTATTTGTTTTAGGGCAGTCTGCTTATGGAACGTAATTGTGATTTTATCAATAAATAAAGGCTGATTTGTAATTTTTAGTTTTTATGAAGTCGCTTTTTATTTTATATACACTCAAGAGCCAAAACATTATGACCACCTGTCAATAGCGAGTTGGCCCACCTTTGGCGCGCAACACAGCTTCAACCCGCCTTGGCATGGATTAATACCACCACTTAATACCAGTTAAATACCACTTCCCCCTGATCACGTGTCTTCCGCGTCATCCAGGCGAGTTCATTGCAAAATGTAGGGGTGGTCATAATAGAGTGTATATTCAGTAGAATAAAAAATATTTTCAGAAACGTCTTTTTTCCCCTTGTACATCAGTTGTCTTTGTTCCATTTATTCACACCAAGAACAGATCACTGATAGACGTTAATCGGAGTATATTTTTTTCTGGGAGGAGTTTTAGGGATTATTCTCTCATTTGCATATCATATAGGGAAAAAAGAAAAATCCCAAGTAGAGTGATTATTGTTGCGAGACAGTTTCGCACACTTTTTGTTATAACCATCACGTCTCCTAGTAGAATGGCGGGCTCTGGCCAATTGGCTAGCGATCTGGTCTTTGGAACCACAGGCTTCAGGTTCGAATGCTGGCTGTAGCTTGGACTTTTATTAGTGGTTCGGAATTCCCGTTGAATTGTAGGTCGCTGTCTAATTAGCCCAAAGTGTGTACAAAATGACCGTAGAACGACACACCAAAACAAACCTTGTAAAAGAAATAATAATATTCCTTTTATTTTAGGATTTTCTGTGAGGTTTTTTTAATTTATTTAATTTCTTCGTAAATAAATGCGTATTTTATTTATCTGACAAATAGTCTGCAGTTTGTCTAAAAATGGAGAAATATCTTATTTAAAATTTAAGCAGGCAGTGAAATATTACCGAAAAAAAAGATACCACAATGTTTTAGCAGATTATATTGAAATTGAAATAAAAACAAGTAAAAAAAAAAATTTTAATTAAATTTTATTTTAAAAAGCTTCCACTTTTTCCATTAAACTGATTAATTTTAATTTGAAAGGATACAGAAAATTTTGTTTTATTATCTTCTTAGTATTTTTTATCTTATTAATAACATTTTGTGGGTTTTTATATATATCATTCAGGTATTTTTATAATTACAATCTATCCTTCCATTTATTTTCATCAATAACGTATTGAAAATGGAATTACATAATAATATTATATACATATGTATATGATACAATAATACGTCCATCAATGTGCAATCTACAGTACCACGTTTATAATATACTATAATACAATATACACATTATGGCGTACGTTGATTACGACATATAGCAGCTTCTGATTTGTGATTATTTAATACAATATTCCACATAATATCTATCTGTAAACCAGAACTAGTTAGCAGTAACTTAGAATTCTAAAGTGATTATGAGATAATTAATTTATACTATCCATGTATCATATTCTGCAACAAATATTTTTTAAATATTAAAAAAATAATAATTATCCAGTTTATTTTGTTGGCAATAAGAATAGGCAATTAAAATCTAATGTTATTGCATAGCCAGAATAGCAATGATTAATCTAAATTCGTAGCTTTGTGGGCAAAATGCACTACGATTCATGATCAAAATATTTTACTTTTATATGATATAATTTGTATTGTCATTTGGAAAAGTAAAATAATTTAATTTCTTTTTTGAAATTTAATCGTTAGCATTTGTTTATTACATTATTCCTTTTTCCTCATATAGGAATGCAATACAATTTCTATTATAGTTCACAGTTGTATTCTGTGTATCAAACATTCTGTTCTCTTTATTATCTTTACACTATCATAGCATATGTATGTATATAATATATTTAAATATATGTTGATTAATCACATTGGAGCTTTATAGATTATTTACAATTGTTTGGTGTACATATTTAAAGAGATGTATATCCATTGTTTGTCTATTATACTAAACAAGAATAATTTTGGAATAATTAATATAAAATAATTTTGGCTTTTTAATTCAATTGTGAATCGTGGTACAAAAATATATACATTAACCGTTAAACAGATCTGTAAAAGATTTTTAACTGGGCAGTTGTTTTAAATTTTTGAGAAAGATTCAATTTTTATTTGGCATTTTAACCAAAAGATATTAATCCATTACGACGCCACTTGATATAGGACTTCCTTTCAACTTCCCTTTGGGTGGTCTTCCACAGCCATACCGCTCATAACAACCACCTTCTGTTATATTTCCGCCAAATTAAACTGCTGGCAAAATTTATGGCAAGGGGACACGCAAAGCAGACGCAAGTAATTCATTTCTAAACGTATGCAAACAAACAATCATTGCATTAAACAGAATTCAATGACGAGGATTACCTCCCTAAATTTAATTCACGCTCAAAGCGTAAAGATGGCAAAAAAAAAAAAAAAAAAACTACAACAATTGGTATGAAGATCTTCATTATTCAGCAGCATGCCCCCTCCATTAACTCTGCAGGCACAACAGAAGAAAGTTTGCTGCAGCAGAGAGAGAAAAGACACCCTCGAATTGAAGGCTTCTGTCATAACCCCAGACACATCCCCTCCATCTTCGCTGCATTTAATAGAATATTCCCATGTACGGTTTCCCCTCATTTAATTTGCAGACTGCAAGAAAATGACTGAGTATTAATACAAAAATTAGAAACCGTGGTAATTTTCTTTTTTTTTTTTCTTCTTCTGGTTGTTATTCCTTCCCTTCTTTTCTTCAAACCCCATCCACTTCGAGCAAAACAAATTTATATTACTTCTTTTTGCCCTCCTGATAAGATTTCTTGAGAGTTGAGGGGGTTGGAAAAAATTTATGGCTCTCATTAATAATTCATACCCAAGTAAAAATGTACCCTTGTAGCTATTTTTCCCGTCACGTATATAGCTTAGTAATAAATGCTCACCCTCTACACACCACCCCTTTCTTGGTAATTAAGGGTTTCGGGGAGAGAAAGTCTTAGAGAAGGGGGGGACGCTTTCTTAAAGGTCCAAGAATTGAGCACTCTGTGAATTGCTTTTGAAAGTTTTCAGACTTTTCTGGGGGAATTAATTGTTAATATCCGGATTGACTCGTGTAGCATTTAATTTGGTTAATGAGTCGATATTTGTTTTAATGTTTTCTCTCTCGCTGCACTTTTGGAGCTTAAGTAAGTTTGCTTTGTTCAGGGTTTCGGATTTAGAGGGAAGTGAAACCCCCTCTTTAGTAATTCAAGGAGCGTTCGCTTATTTTAAATCCTAGCAGAGCTTTTAAGGAAAAATTTTCACTGTGAATAGCTCTTCAGCTAAAAAGAGCTAAATACTTCTGAAGAGGCTTAAAAAAATTTTCTTTTATATTCAGTGTCTTTCGTGGCGGCAGGGATTTATACATTTTTTTTTTCAATTAAGATTTTTATATATTTCCAATTTTTGTCATTGTTTTAACAAAATTAAAACCATTGCTTTATCTTATTTGTCGTGTCGATATGCGTATCAATATGTATTTATAAATATTTTTATATTAAGGTAAAATTATTTTTTAATTATTATGTAATTCATGTGTTGTAATATATTTTAGGTGTCCTTTGGAAGTGTGTATATGATGATTCCTAGTCCTTAATATAAAAAATATTATAAATACATGTTGACTCCCATATCTACAAGACAATATTAAAATTTGGATGTGAATTCGGATACTTCATTTTTTATTAAAAATACTTGATACTTGCAAACTATTATCAACATCCTTACATAAATTACTTGTTGATGATACAAACATTTTTTTTTTCTTCTAATGCAGCTGGCAAATAGACCGTGATCTTCGCCATAAGGGCTGCACCTATGTTACTCACTTTGCACTACCCAGGGGGCGCGTGTAACTTGAAGATACGGACGCGGAGTAACAATGCCCCCACAGCGCTCTACGATCCTATTAGGAACGGGACCTACGGCTTAAAGTGGATTCCAAACCACTACAAACACCCATGGGCAAAAGCCGGGATTTGAACCCGATACCTGTGGTACCGAACGCCAGAGCGCTAGCCATTCGGCCATCAGGCCTCCTGATACAAACATAAGCATAAACTAAAATATTAAAATTATTTTCTTATTTTTTAATTATTTTTCTAATAATTTAATTAGAAAAATAAACGTTAATGAACAAAAATAAAAATGGCATTCCATTTTTGATTTTCAAAATTAAAGGAACTAGTTCGAATTTTGAATTGTTAGAAGAAAATATTTTTAGGAGAATATCTATATCGTGGTTCTGAATTTTATCGCGTTAAAATCTAAAAATTAATTTCTCTAATATTTTTTTTTTTTTTTTTTATTATCTTAAAATCAATAAGCAAAACAATTAATTCATTAATAATAAGATACAGTTTAAGTTCAGCTAGTTACTTTTACTTTTAAAATGTATAAATATGTTACAAATTAAAGAGAATTTTTATTTTATTTTCTTCACGTTTTTCTAAAAATTAAATTATTATTACAATATTGTTGAAAATATTTTATGTTTATTTAACTGATACCAATTCATTGCTAATTTTTTTTAAATTTTAAATTTCGTAAAATAACTTTGTATTTAATATTTGTAATCCACTAAATTCATAATTACTCAAAACTTAATATGGTTTTAGGCAAATATTATTAATATTAAAACGACTGAACAAAGCAATTGCAAAAAATTTATAGATAAATAATATAAATTTTATATAACATTTATATATAGTTTAAAGATGAAGATTCTATAAATTTAAACGCTGTATTTGTTTTAAATTTTATAAATGCATTTTAATTTGCAAATTATTATTCTTTTTCTGAAAGGATTTTATGAATCAAAATTAATCAAGAAATTATTTTATATTTTAAAAGATATATTTATTTAATAACATTTTGTTCGTGACTATAATAGTTATTAGAAATTAAAGTAATTTTAAAATTTAATTCGCATTCATGCATATTTTCCATTAAAAGCATTACATTTTTAGTAAACATGTATAAAAATATTAAAAACCAAAACATATTTTATAAGAATATAACTGCATAGTTTGCATAAAGCAGTTTTCATTTTGAAAATAAAGAAATTTAACTGTTCTATAACTTTATTTCGAAATCATATTTGTTTTTATGGTAATTTTCGAAAATCAGTATTGAAAATGACTTAGTTGTGTATTTGTAAATGGGAAAAAATAATTTTAACCTATGAACAAATAGTAGTTTATATTAGATAGATTTTTTCAAGAAGTAATTGATGTTACAAAAATTATTTATCGAAGTCTTATTTCGATTTGCAGAAGCATAAATGGGAAATTTCATTGGAAAATTTGAACAGTTTTTTAAAATTTTTATAAGAATGGAAATGATTTATTTGCTGTTTAACAGATTTATAACAATATTGAATAAATATCAATATTTTTACTATTTTTTTAAAAAAATTTCCAAATATTTTAGTTTATTTTATTACAAATGAATCTCAATATCTGTTGTTGTTTTGTCCAATCCTCAGTGTCCTGCAGTGTGGGAAGGACACCCCAAGAGTAATCTACTCATGGATGGAGGGAAAGGGGAGCTTCTGTTGTGATGGTGCACCAGTAGGTAGAAGTCTGAGTTGGCTCCTTGTTGCTGAAGAAGAAGGCATTGCCTTCCGGAAGGACTTTTAGGGGGACTGTCCCGCATTTGCGTAGCGTATAGGAGAAAACCCGGAAAATTTCAAAAGGTAGTCTTACTAATGAGGCAAGATGCTGAACACTACAAACGCCATCGAATTTCCTCATTTTTGAGCCAATTGACTAGCTCTCTGGCTTTTAGTACCATAGGCTTCAGGTTTGAATCCTGGCTATGGCATGAATGTTTGTCAGTGGTTCGGAATCCGCTTTAAGCTGTAAGTCTCGCTCCGTTTAGCCTTAAGTGTGCACAAGATGACCGTAGAGCTACCAACCAAACCAAACCTCATTTTTTTTTAAACTATGTGTACAACAAACCCGCCAGCAGATTAAACTTCAATCCTAATACTTACCAGGGCGCACGTTACCACTGAGCCACGATTCGGGCTTGTCTTAAATTTCTAGTTATATTAATAATAAATAAATAAATGGAATAATGGCTACTTCAAATTAAATGGTTCGTATATGAATTCTGTTTCTATCTAGTATACAGGTTTTCGAAATTTTTTGTAACTACTTAGATTTAATTAAAATGACTTTTCATTTAAGTTGATGCTTCGTAGATGATACTGAACATAAAAGGGAGTTGAGCACACGTAACAGCCCTCTTCTGGTAAACATTTCTTTGCACATTAACTAACAACAACTAAACCAAAAACAACTTTTTAATTATACTGCATGTCCTCCATATTTATTCCCCCAAGTTATCCGGTTGCGTATCAACCTAAAAGCTATACCTTAAAAAAAGAGGAACAACAACAACAACAACAACAACAACAAAAAAAAAAAAAAAAAAAAAAAAAACCGAAAGCCAGTATCAAATTCTCTGAAAAAACGTTCTTATCTGGGACCTTTTAAAATCACCTTTGTCCTTATGCTTTCCAGAAACTTTTCCAATGAACCATAAACCGTTTCCACCCTTTTCTAATGAAAGCACAGCACGAATTAAGAAGGGGGATTCAAATTAAGATGGGTAGGGGGGTGGATGAAGGTGATGGGTAGGGGTGATGGAGCAACCGTGGGGGGGGATCTGACTTGGCTCCGTGTCGCTGAAGTAGCGTCTCCGGGAGGAATTTTTGGGGAATTACCCCTCATTCATGTATCATATGAAAGAAAAACTGGAAAACTCCCATCAGTTAGTCCGTTTGACGAGGCCAGATGCTGAACATCACAAACGTCATCGAATCTTCTCATTTTTTGTGCCAATTGACTAACGTTCTGGCCTTTGGTACTATAGGTTTCAGGTTCGAATCTTGGCGATAGCATGGACGTTTTTTAGTGGTTCGGAATCCACGTTTAGCTGTAAGTCCCTGTCTGTGTAGTCGAAAGTGTGCACAAGATGACCGTAGAGCGACAAACCAAACCAAATATCATTTTTTAAAAACTGTGTTTACAACAAACGCGTATGCGGATTAAACCTCAATCCTAATACTCACCAGCGGCGCATGTTACCACTGAGCCACGAGTCAGGCTTATCTGAATACCCTAAATATATTAATAATAAAGAAATAAATAAATGGACTTATACGAACCATTTTATTTGAAGTAGGTATATGAATGCTGTTTCTATCTAGTATACAGGTTTTCGAAATTTTTGTGAAGTTTGTAACTACTAGCCATAATTAAAAATGACTTTTCACTTAGTTGATGCTTCGCAGATGATCCTGAACATAAAAAAGAAGATGAGTACACATAACAACCCTCTTCAGAGAAACATTTCTTTGCACATTAACTAACAACAACTTTTTAATTATACAGCATGTCCTCCATATTTATTCCCCTAAGTTATCTGGTTGCTTATCAACCTAAAAGCTATACCTTTAAAAAGGAAGAACAACAACAACAACAACAACAAAAAAAAAAATGAAAGGCCAGTATCAAATTCTCCGAATAGAAAACGTTCTTTTCTGGAAAACTTGCGGAATAATTTCAACCTTTTTAACTAAAATCACCGTTCTCCTTATGTTTTCCAGAAACTTTTCAATGAACCATAAAACCGTTTCCACCCGTTTTCTAATGAAAGCTCAGCACGAATTAAGAAGGGGGATTCAAATTAAGATGGGTAGGGGGTGGAGGAAGAAGGAAGGAAGGATGGAATGAATGGAGGAAATTCTTGCAGCCATGGCTTCTCTTTCTGTCTCTCTTTTACCAAGGGTGTAACCTGGAATGATTTTCTCCGTAGGTGCGCTAATGATACGACCTTAAATCCCAGGTGCTTATTATAATATGGAGTGTGTTCCTACCTCTGTGAAGCTCTATCATTACAATTGGAACGGGCATTTTTGTTATTTATTTTCTGCGCCTTTTTATCTTTTATTTTATTTTATTTATTTTTATTTTTTTTTGTTCTTCAATGCTGCTCTCTTGTTATGGTGGTTGGTTTGGTTTGAGTTAATATTTTGGGATTTGATCGTATTTTTCTCTCATTAGTCTAAAAGTGTTTAGTGGCCTGTTTTGCGGGTGAACATTAACTATATAATGGATTAGTTTTCTTTGTGGTTTAGAGGATGATATTAAAACAATGCCTAATGTGTTTGCGGAAGTTTTCATTTTTAATGGTATTAAATTATATTATTAAAGTGTGTTTGCTTTATCCAGCAATCATTATTCGTTAAATGCATTATTAGTGGAATAGATTTCGTGAATGCGTTCAAGATATTTATACTCTTTTTTTTTAATATTTTGTTACTTATAGTTCAATGCTTTAAGCAATTATTAATTCAATTAAAATTCATCGGTCTAGATAGTAAATAAACTCGTTTTTAAAACAATAACCACAAAGTACAAATAGACTATCAGTGGTATTTGAACTCGGGTTGATTTACCTGCTAGTTATGCGCGTTACCATTAGCCACAAATTGGGCTTAATTGCTTAAATTTCATGAAATTATTAAATTGTTAAAGATATGCCATTGTTGAGTAAATACTTCGATTTCTAAATAAAAAAAAGCGCGTATTATAAACTGATGTGAATGAAATAAATTAATGAATGTTATTGTTATGAAGCGATATCATTACAAGAAATTTTCAGTTAAAACAATTGTATACAATAATTAAAAAAGAATGTGCTTGTTATTAAAAAAAGGAGTATATAAACGAATGCATTAGAACGAAAAGTGCAATTTATTATAATATAAAATGCGAAAAGTATATGATGCAAGTAAAAATACACTAGGTTGTTACAGAAAGTATATGATACAAGTAAAAATACGAAAGTTTGTTATGGAGAGTATAGGAAAGTTTGTTATGGAGAGTATAGGAAAGGTTGTTAGGGAAAGTACAGGAAAGGTTGTTAGGAAAGTACAGGAAAAGGTTGTTAGGAAAGTATAGACAAGGTTGCTAGGAAAGTATAGGAAAGGTTGCTAGGAAAGTATAGAAAAGGTTGTTAGGGAAAGTACAGGAAAGGTTGTTAGGGAAAGTACAGGAAAGGTTGTTAGGGAAAGTACAGGAAAGGTTGTTAGGAAAGTACAGGAAAGGTTGTTAGGGAAAGTATAGGAAAGGTTGCTAGGGAAAGTATAGGAAAGACTATTAGGGAAAGTATACGAAAGGTTGTTATGATATAGGAAAATGCGATGCAATGCACAGTGGGCAGAGTATGGTAAAGAATGGTTGTGATTCCCATATCACAAGGAGGGCGAAGAATAATGTGATGCAATGAAATATACTATTTAAAGCATTAAACAAAATCATGTAAAGTAATATTACGAGAAGTATTCCAAAGACAAAAAGGCGTTTCGATGCTTTCTTTCTTCAGAATAGAGGCACAGTTGATTCCATAAATACGTTTTATTATTAAAAAAAAAGAGACTTCGCGTTAAAGCCGTGATCTTTGACGTTTCAATTTAAAACAGCTCACACTTATTAAATCCCTCTCCCTGGAGAGACCGATCATTGTTCCGTCTCACAATTAAGCAGCCCACAGCGCGCCAGATGCTTAACTCGTCTCGCTTCCTCACGAATCTTGTAAAAGTTGCATCACTCGGAGGTTTAATAAAGCTCCTGTTGACACATCCCCAAGGCACCTCCGCCGAGATTTCCGTGGGAGCCTCCTATTAAATTAATTTGCGAAATTTCTATGGACAGTGTGAAGAATAATAAATTAACCAAATCGCTGTGTGTGTGTGTGAAGGCATACTACATTTGCTCGCCGTAATCAGGGATCTTTTATTTAGGCGATGGTGGCGTACCTTGCGTCGGTAGATGAAGTTTCGCAGCGATATCTCAGAATGTGTTTGAACTGAAGGTTGCAGAATTGGTTGTCTTTTGTTTTGGTTATTGTTTGAAAAATTTCATTTTAATATCTATATGTTTATAAAATAACTTTCAGATAGTGCAACATAAAGGATTTTGAATAAATAATGTTAATTAGAAAACAATTATGTACACACTTTCTTGTTTCATTTCTGAATGTTTTCATTAATTTAGAAGTCGGGTTTCTCTTCATGCTAAGAGGGGTTTGGGTTTGGTTTGACGCTCTAGGGTCATTTTTTGCACACTTTAGTCTAATTAGAAAAGGACCTATAGTTTAATGGGGATTCCGAACCACTAACAAACATCCAGCCCACCGCCAAGATTCGAACCTGATTCCTGTGCTACAAAGGTTAGAGCTCTAGTCTATTGGCCATCAGACTAAGAGAGGTATGTAGTGTTGGATTTCGGAACTGAAGGAACTTGATTTGAACTGACTAATGTTAAAAATTAAAATTGTAGGGCAGTAACACGACAAATTAGGTTGGAAAGTCATTCCATTGGGCTCCATAAGGTGGAAATAAACGTGCTTGACCTTCTTCCAAATGCCACCTTTGGAGTGATTGTTTTAAATTGTGGTGTGAAATGATGGTTAAGGGTGACAAGATTTCCTACTTGCATTCTGGATAACACTGGATCTTCTGTAGTAGTGCTTATATCCTTAAGTCAAAATGTTTGTCATTCTACCAAACAATCAGACAAAACTTACTTCATAATATGATGTATATCAAGACGATGCGATACGTCTGCATATGCCATTACTATCATCAAATTTCCTGTTTTCTAAAAGCAGTGACTGTAATACATGCTTCAAGTGGATTTAAACCCTATATCCCCTTTTGCACGTTGGTTGCGCATAATATCAATGGGCCACATATAGAGTTCCAGCTATGTTGGTATTCATTAATCATGCTTTGATTAAGATATAAGTTAATTCGTTTAAATATAGTAAACATCCTTCTAACATATTATTTATACAAAATAACATAGACTTTACTATAAATTTCAGCTGTTATTACCCATAAAATTTTGAGTATTATTGTGGAGTGTGGGGCTTTTTAATCACTTTTTTTAATGTCCTTGACCACTTTCAATTTTTTTTTTTTTTTACATTTCTTTCACGAGCTTTTTGTGCATAGTATTTATTTAAATTTATTTCACAAGTGAATAATTAAATAATGTAAACTTTTTTCTAAAAGATCGTTTAAGAAAAAAAACAAAGTTATTTCAAAGTGAAAATCAGATTAAAAGAAAAATTAGAAGAAAGAAAAATTATTTGGAGTTCTTTATTTGGAGTTCTTTAGTTTTTTTATTTTAAGATTGCTGTTATACGTTTTGTTCGTTATACGCTGTTATACGTTATATCTGCCCAGTTAATTATATATATTTTTTTCTTGAATAACTTTTTAAGATGGAATCAATACTATAAATTCTTTTGTGTAGTTATTGAGTTTTGTTGGTCTCAATTTTAAAATGGTATTATTTAAATAACTAAAATATTCCAAGCAAAGTTGTAAGGATTTTTTTTTAATTTTGAATTTTACAAAAAAAGTATATTAACTGTTTAAAAATGTTTAGATTACAAAATAAAACAAATTACCACTTTCTTTTATAGATGAAAATAATATTTTAAAAAGTTCTCTACTAAATATCAATAGTACCATAGCAGTTGAAAAGAATTCCAAATACATCAAAAAGAAATCGTATAACTCCTAAAAATACTTTTACACTAATTTCTTTTGAATTTTCTCTGAATTTTAATTGAAGGTGATGGGAATATAACTATAAAAACTTTTGACTTATGTTGAAAAATTTGGAACTGACAATAGACTTTAAAAATTTCTTTATTTAACAAAAATTTAAATTTTTCCCCATTCTTTACTTTAAAAAAATTCTTTTAGTCTCCATTCAATAATAAAAAAAAAACGAAACGGAAGTTTCTGAACATTTCTAAAATTAAACAGTGGGGTTTCATATCTGAAGATTTTGCAAAAAAAAAAATTTTACATCCGCATTTTAAGTATTTTTTTCTATAATCCATTGCTGAAGTGAAGCATTGTTGATGGAAACAATAGAGATTTTTTTTTAAGCCCAAATAATGCTTATGAAAAATAGTTTTAAATTAGTTTTTTTTTATCCATGATTTAAATGCATGGGCTAAGAAAAGTTGTCACTTCCCATTGTAATGCAAAACAGATAGTGGTAGGTGCTTTTTTCTTTAGTATAAAGGTCAGAGCTTTCTTGCGTTTTATTATTAAATATTTTCATGGAATTTTTTTAAAAATAGAATGGTTTTTTATCACTCAATTTGTGAATAATGAAATTTAAAACAATCATGGAAGGCATCTTTATTTTTAAAGCTGTTTCTTTTAAATTTATTTTTAATGAGCTATTTTTTGACTTATATTAAAAAAAAAACAGTTTTTTCTCGTTAATCATTTTCTATTTTATTCCGAAAGTCAAATTAATGCATGATTAAAAAAAAAAAAAATTTTAACGTGATAAGTGATAGTTTTAAGGAGATATACTCAAATACTTATCTAAAACATTGTTTAGTTTCAAACCTATTTAAATCTTACAGTTATTTGAAGCACAATTTTCTTTTCTTTTTTTAAATGTATTTGATATATGTATGTGTATTGAATGTATTTGATACATGTATGTGTATTGAATGTATTTGATGCATGTGTATTGAATGTATTTGATACATGTATGTGTATTGAATGTATTTGATGCATGTGTATTGAATGTATTTGATGCATGTATGTGTATTGAAATGTATTTGATTCATGCATGTGTATTTGATGCAATGTATTTGATACATGCATGTGTAGTAATGTATTATGTGTAATGTATTTGATACATGCCACCATTAGCAGCCGAAATAAGATGTGAAAATATATATAGTACATTAGAATAAATAACTATACAAAACATCAGCTATGCCACGACCAATTCAATGAAAAAGAAAAATAAAAAAAATGGACTTTGATAATGGAAACAGTCATTGCAACACTTTTAACTAGAGATAAGATACAATAGATACAGGTAATACAATAGATCTTTTATTACATTAGCAGTTGGTGTGGTTTGGTTTTTCGCTCTGCGGTTATTTTATACACACTTTGGGGCTAATTAGACCAGGGCCTACAATTTAACGTGGGATTCCGACCACTCACAAACATCCATGCCACCGCCAGGATTCCATTCTGAATCTTGTGGTACCAAAGGCCAGACCGTTGGCTAATTGGCTATTAGGCCGCCTGGGCTAAAGAAGGTGGAAATGAACATTTTTGTCGTTCTTCAAAATGCCACCCTAAGTTACCCTTTATTCAATTCCTTCTATTAGCTCACACTCTCCCTATTTATTCCTCCACTCAAGTTCAAAAACATTTTTCTTTTGAACTTGTAGTGCATGACACTTGATGCTAGTGCAGTTTTTCAAATATTAATTCATTCATTAAATTAAATTAATTAATTTTAGTTTTTTTTAGATTCAAGTTGCATATATCTACCAATATATGACGCCAGATGAACTTAAAAAAATGAATGAAAATTATTTATAAAGGACTTTCTGCAATATAGTGTGGAAAAAAGTAGGAATTGACTTTAAAAATTTTTTTTTTTATATATAACTTGTTTTATCACTAGTCTTAAATATAATTTTTTGTTTCGTCTCAACAAAATAATTTTTTTTTTGAGATAATAATTCACATAAACATCCCCATTTTCCCATGGATAAAGTTTAAAAATATCATAAACAAGAATGAAAATTACACAATCTCGCATGCTGACTTTCTGCAAATAAGGCGCTATCTCTTAAAACACTGTTTTACTGCATGCTTTCCATCAGACCACTACAAGCGGCGGCATTCCCCCAAATCGCCAGAGCATCTCCTTAAACCGCCATTGTTGGAAACAAATTATATCAAACTTTCTTTCCGAAAACTATTATCGTTCACTCCTCTCTCCAAGACGTAAATAATTCTGAGGAGAGAGAAATGTTTACAAATTGCCCGTTTCCAAATAAAACAGGGCCCTTGTTTTCCATATTCTCTTTGCTTCTCCAAGTATCCTGTGCAGCGGAGGACCCGAGGGCGTGTTATCTCGCAGCTGAAGGAGTGTTGTTTCTGAACACGCAATTAAATCCGGCCTTAACTCCAAGGGGGAACAGCAATTCCAATTTTTCTTTTTCTTTTCTTCTTAACCTAGGATTTGTTAAAGGATATGTGCCCGTTTTAATAAATTGAAATGTAACGGGGCGTGCAATTTAGTGAAACATGATAGTCCTCTGCGTTATCTGATGTGGTTTTAAAATTTTTCGAATTCGCATGCATCTTTATTTATTAATGAATTATACTTTGTTTAATTACGAATCATGCCAAATCCAGTGCTAAATATGTAATAATCGTTGAAGTGTTAAGCAAAGTGTTACTTAATAATTATATATGAAAGCGATCCTATTAAAATAATATTTGAGTTAAGAATGTATTTTCCGTCATACATATTTGTTTATTATTATAGTGTGCAGGTTGAGCCATCAGATTGTAACTGGGTTGAGATACTTGTGAGTTCTCCAGCCTGTATCTCAGCTTTATTGACACATGCACAAACACTTGAACACACGCACAAACACCTACAATTTCTTCTGAACGCTGAAGGGGGAGCTCTTACTAGTGCGTAGGAGGAAGCATGGTTAAATTATTAATATTTACATTATTGTTAACCATATTATTCTATATTGTTAACTATATATATTATATCATGTGCACATTCAATTTCACTCACATCATTCAAAAACTGTATAGGGCATCTCCGATCTAGGCACAGCGATATGATATGGTGTGGTGTAGTAGTAGTAGTAATTACATTAGACCAGCTCCTACGGTTTAAAGTGGATTCCGAATCACTACATATACCATGGCACCGCTTTGACTCGAATCGAAGCCTGCTGCACCCAGTACCAGAGTGCTATTCACTAGGCCATCAGGCCCCATTACCATCAGTTTGGTATGTAAAAATGTCTTTTGTTTGTGATAGGAACACAAAAAAAAAGGCATGCTTTCTTTGTCTAATTGAAGCTTACCATTTTTCCAGATTAACAAAAATGGATGGCATATTTCTCAAAGGAGTTGCTTTCCTTTATATGATTTGCTGAATGCATAATGCTCCTGCACTTTCTGATCTAGATATATAGAGATATAATCACGTAAAAAATGACACCAAATAAGAATTCTGTTATCTGTTCCTATTCTGTTCCGTATTTTTATCAACTGATCCTATGTCTTTTAATTTATTATCATAGTTCCAGCAGTCGGGGGCCTGATGGCCGAGTAACTGGCACTCAGGTGCTGGGTGCCGCAGGTTTAGGGTTCGAGTTCCGGTGGTGCTATAGATCTTTGCAGTGCTTCGGAATCCACTTTAAACCGTAGGTCCCGGTCTAGTATGACTATTGGGCTAGGGCTGACAACCCTACCCCCGTAAAAAGAAAAAAAAAAATCCTGTCTCGAAATCTGCCAGCAGGCAGACGGCATTGGCCCACCATGAGACTGTTGCGCCAATTAAGATTTGGTTTAATTAATGAACCATTTTTAGTTTACCGGTTTCAAGAGGGTTATATATATACAGGTGATTGCAAGTTGTAGAAGAGTAGATGATTTGGTTTGCCGCTCTACGGTCATTTTTTGCACACTTTGGACTAATTTAACGGGGACCTATAGTTTAACGTGGTTTCCGAACCACTAACAAACATCCATACCTCCACCGGTATTCGAACCTGGTGGTGGTATGAACCGTATTCGAACCTGAAGCCTGTTGGTACCAAAGGCCAGAGCACTAGCCAATCGGCATCAAGCCGCTTAGAAGAATGGGCATATGATCCCTACAATTTTTTTCAAAACTATTAATTTGGATTATATATATATATTAAATAATTGTATTTCACAATGCCATAAAGTTTTGTTCAAGAAGAAACATTTTAAAATACCAAAAAAGTCCGACGTATTTCCAGATTTAAAAGAGATGGATACAAAAAAACCAATTCCACAATTCAGTTTAACTTTTCAACACTGATCCACACACAGTAAGTGTGAAGAAAATAAACCGCGTCAACACCTAACTTTTATAGTATCAGCTGTCTTTTTTTACTCCAGCCAAAGAAATCTCTGAAGATAAATAAAGATGTCCTGTGGGGGTGGAGACGAAATGAAATAATCAAAAGTAAAAGGAACCATCTGGTGCGCGGGCTTTAAATTTATTTCGCCCCTCTTCTATTTCATTGAGGTTTAGTACCCTCCACTGTCCGCCTCGCCTTGATTGGCATTTGGATGATGACCGCTTGGGAGGTTCCATTTAAAGCGCCAAAAGAAGCTCGAGAAAATCACTCCATTTGAGCCCACCCCTTCGATGCCCCTCCGTGGAACACTTTTTCTCTTCAAGTGCCTCGAAAATCGTTCCACGAAATAGTTTTTCTTGCGAAAAAGGGTCCTCGGTATTAAAAAGTTACCTTGGAGGAAACCACTCGATGGCTTTAATAAATGTCCAAACCGTTTGGAGAGTGTACGTCATGGTTACAGTTAGACTATCCCAGAAAATTCTTTAAGTTTTTTTTTTTTTTTTTTTTTTTTTTATTAATATTATTATTTCTTTTTTGGTATTTTTGGTGGAGCCATCTTTATTCTGTTCAACTTTCATAATGACCAAATGATATTTTTTTGAAGTTTTGTTTTGGAATTGAAATTAAGACGTATTCGAAATTTTTAGAATAAAAATAGATGAATTATGTACAATATTCAAATATTAATTTCTTTCTTTTCAGTTTGTATATCAAAAAGAAGAAAAAATCTCGTGCGTATTTTTAAATTTATAACAATCGTTTTCATCTGAAATCTATACTTTTTCGTAATATTTAATTTTTTTGTTTTTTCTGAAAAAAAAAAAAAAAAGATTAGAGTTTTAAAAATAGTTTTTAAGTTTGAGAAGTAATACGGCTTCGAAATTCTGTTATTCGTATTATTATTTTTGATTTAGATGCTAATTTTTCGTATTTAAAATAATCTCTAGTGTAGCATTTTTCCCACAGGAAGAGACGTAGCATTTCTGTTCCCATTGAAAAGGAATGTATATTTTTTAATAAGTGCATAATAACAACCTATCATTCAAATCTCATAGCAGATAAGTGATGTCGTGGATATTTATACTACATGCAAATAGTGTTTTGTACTAAGGAGAACAACCTGTCACTCAAATCTGGCAGCAAATAATCAATGTCGTGCATAATGAGTTCGACCTTCACAGGTTAAAACAATTACATAATGGACTACACCATGATTTTCTGATTGGTGATATACCTTCACTGAACTCGACAATGAGAAGTGAGGGAAGCTGATCCCCCACCCTTTTTTTTTTTTTTAAAGTTTTAATAAAAAGTTATATAATATTTGTAAATTGAAAAACCGGAGATTCTGCCGATTTACAAAGTGTTCCCATGAATCTATAGGCCGGGTAGTCTTGCCTCTTATTAATTTAAAGCATTATGTTCGTGAATTCTTTGTAATTAACTTTGAAACAAATAAACTTAAAAATTACTTTTTTATATAAAATGTTACTTTATTGGTCAACTTTGAATCTAAATATTTTTAATTTACAAACATCTTTTATATTGTTTGCCAAAAAAAAAATCTCATCAAAACTAACAATCATCAAAAATCATCTCATCAAAAATCATCAAACTAACTCAGCAACTTTTAAAAACATTTTTTATTTATAATGTGATCGTAATATATGCAAAATAAATTTTATCTTTTGATGAGTCCTTCAAAATGTTAAAAATTTTATGTGCTACAATTTCCAAACATTATGCAAAACGGCGAACTCTTTTGTACAGCCATTATTTTTGTAATGTTAAAAAAACAAAAGCAAATTGTGAAATAAAAGCATTGTTCTCGCAGACGTAACCTTTCTGTCTATAGAAATAACTAGAGAAGATTCTTTTTCGCTCGGATCTAATCCAATCACAACATGGGGCCGGCAACAGAATAGGTGAGATCTGAAGGTAGATTTAACGCAAAAAGCGGAAAAAAATTCCGGAGACCCAGGTGCGCGCAACTTGTGTCTGGGGAGAGGAAGGGCGTATAGGGATTTTCCTATATTCCGCAGCCTACTGGTTCGCCATGCTAAAGGAAGGATTGAGTGTATAAGGAGAGATCTATTCCTTTCCCGTTTACCTCGGTTTAAGGGGACAGGGGCGGAGCACTCATTCCTACAAGGAAATTTTAAGGTCATTTCTTCTTTAATGTTTAACGGGCAACATTTTCCAAAATTTCATTGTTCTGGTTGGGAAATTAAGTATAAAAAAAGTTTTTATTATTTTGTTTAGCATTGCAGTAATACTGACATCTCACGTTAAATCTGCAAGTTCGATCACACTTTGAAATTTATTATTGGACTCGTTTTTAAGATCCATAAGCCTCTATAGCAAATATTAAGCGACACAATGTCACATTGGTCATTCTTCATTTCAATTTCAAAGTGCCATTTTTAAATCATAAAAACTAAATAATAAATAGAATTTTAGCCTCGAAACATAATAAATAAAATTGTATTCTTGAAACATGATAAAATATTCTTGAAACATGATAAAATAGAGTTTTAGTCTTGAAACATGATAAAATAGAGTTTTAGTCTTGAAACATGATAAAATAGAGTTTTAGTCTTGAAACATGATAAAATAAAGATTTTAGTCTTGAAACATGATAAAATAGAGTTTTAGTCTTGAAACATGCTAAAATAGAGTTTTAGTCTTGAAACATGATAAAATAGAGTTTTAGTCTTGAAACATGATAAAATAGAATTTTAGTCTTGAAACATGATAAAATATATTTTATTGGTACATATAATAGTTATGACAGCATAATCATATGAAAAAAATATATGATTTCGTATACTTTTCATAAGAAGCAATATTTTTACTCAAGAGAAAACTTAATAGTAATATATAGATATAAATAATTTATGTTAATTTTATAAATTACCTTCACTTAGTTAATAAATAAATATATTTTGTAAATTACACGGTAGATGTAGATAGACTTCTTTTAAAATCGTTCGTTTAAAATAATGGAGATTTTAGAAGATTATCAGGTAAATCAGCAAGTTTGTCACTGTATTCAATTGCTGAGAAGTACTCGTATTTCGTTTACATTTTGACGTTGTTTTTTTCGGTATTTGAGCTTGTTTATCTCAAGGGACCATAAAACTTCTTTTAACCATAGATTTAAAATTGGTCTATGGCAGTAATTTGGTGTGTAGTTCATAGGTTTCACTTTCTGTTGTACACTTTTTATTAATTAGAAAAAAAAAAATCACAATTCAGTACATCAAAATCAGATCTGTGTCGAGTTAAAAATCTTTTTATTTTTTCAATTTTTAAGAATTATTGAGACAATTATCTAGAAACAAAAATGAGACACCAAATCGTTTGAGCTTATAACGCATTCATTTTCTTCACAAACATGGCAAATTCTTTAATTCTAATTGATGCGATTGGTATTCATAAAATAATTTGATTTATAATGTACCTTCAACATATACAACCAGTGAATAGCGCTAGGTTCCATAAGTTCCAGTTCAGGCGATGCCAAAGATGTTTGTAGTGGTTCAGAATCCACTTTAAACCGTAGGTCCCGGTGTAGCTTGACTGTAGAGCGTTGTGCGTAGAGCTGATAACTCCACCCCGTAGAGAAACAAAATTCCTGTTTCAGAATCTGCCCGTAGACAGATTGCCATGGCCCAACATGGGCTGTGGTGCCGGGAAGTTATTTAGCATATTTTTTTCAAGTTAACTATTTCATCAATCAAATAATTAGTGAATTAACTAGATATTTAATTGTTAAAATTATAAATGCTCTTTTAAATATGAAGCATCCATTTTCCTATTCAAAATTAGAATAAATTCTAAGTCAAAATTTGTTATTGTTCGTACAATAACATATTATTGGTTATTTTAATTAAAACACTATAAAAAATCCACTCCACACTTTTTTATGCTTTCTTTAATAATACATATACATGGTCATGTTATGAGTGTTATTTTCATTAAAACCTCTAATAAAAACATAAAAAAGTTACTTTTGCATTTCTTCACGGTTGTATTAATAAGGAATGGCACACTGCATCCCTGCCAACTCTCATCCGAACCATACTAATACGCGAGAACAAAACCACAGTCCATATCTGTTCTGATCACAATGCTGGGTGAGTTTTATTAAGAGATCCACCCCTGAAATCAGTACAAAAGCGGCTCTCCCATCGATTGGCCGAACAGATTGACAAAGGGATCTAAACACTTGGAGATCTGAATGTGGATGTGAGGGGGAGTTACAATGGAACCGAATTATCTTACAACCCCCCTCTTTCTCATCAAAGGAGAAGGAAAAATTATTATTCCGCCTTGTTTAGGGGCTCCATTACTATTCATGGAGATGGCATCGCACAAAGCTTAAAGAGAGTATTAATTTTAAATCACGCCGACAGCTGGATTTCAGTGAAAACCGGTGTAGTAATCATAATCGGACGATAACTCACGCATGCCTGTGGAGCCTTCCTTAGACGCTGGGCTCCCACTGGACACTGGGATAATGAATAATTTCGGAGTGTCTTACCCTCTTTTAAATGCTTAATGTTTAATTTAGTGGGCATCTATTATGAATGGAGAGATGTGTTGTTGTGTATGGGGAAATATCAAAATTTGAATGATGTATTGTATTCATGTGTTGTTGCTTTTTTTTTTTATTGTACAAAGCATTATTCGTTTTAGATTGATTGATTATTTATTGTTTCCGATTTCTATTTCCATTTGTGATAAACTATTGTATATTTATTGCTTATTTATTAGCAGGGAAATTCAATTGCAATGTATTGTTTCAGCTTAATATATTTATGGGCCTGAATGGCCGAGTGGCTAGCGCTCTGGCCCTCGGTACCACAGGTTTCGGGTTTGAGTACCGGTGGCGCCATGGCTGTTTGTAGTGGGTCGGAAATCACTTTAAACCGTAAGTCCCGGTCTTACATAATCGTAGAGTGTTGCGGTGATATTGTTACTCAGCGTCCGTAGCTTATCTTCAAACTAGACGCACCTCCTGGGTGAGAGCAAATCCACAGCTAATCTAAGTGAATAACGTCGGTGCAGCACTAGCCTTAAGGCATCTAAGACAACTGTCCAAGTGTTTGCCAGCTGCAATAGAAATAAAAACTTAATATACTTTTGTAACACATAGCACAGCTACACTACATGGTTCTTTTAGATTTCTATTTTAAGTTTGATCTCAAATTTACAATATAGAATTCAGAAATATTCATTAAAAATGCACGTATTAAAAAATTATTAATTTGTATAATAAATACAAAAGTAGTTACTTCTGAAACAGATTCATGTTGACAAAGTTATGTTCTTGTTGTTATCGTATACCCTGAAGAGTACAAGAAAATCAGATATCATGGTGCTCCGAGTATAAATCCTCTTCCGATAGATAGTCCAGACAATGTATGGCAGCTGGAACAGCTGGGTAATCAAAGACGTGATGAGGAGCTCGACATCAGAGCAGTTACCACATTTTTGCTATTTTTTAACACCATCAGCAGAAATTTTCATATTTTTGTGATGCTTCATCCTTAATTCTGTGAGAGTATTAGCTGTTTTTCTGTCGACATTTGGTTCTGTAATTTGGTATTTAGTTTTCATCTTTTTGAAGGAATCATAAGTTTAGATTTTGACAAGACATTTGTATTTTGCAAGGAAAGTAGGAATGACAGTCTGATCCAGACTTCTGGCATTCTTCGCCAAAGAATCTGCAATTTTATTAAATTCCAAATCCACTTGAGCAGAGATTCATTGTAAGATACATATTATGTGGAAGCAGTGGATTTGCTCTAAATAGATTTAATGTTCAAGATCACACTTGAAAAACCTGTATTAAGAGGCTGTAAGGCAGACCTTGATTCATGAAAATCTCAAAGTTATAGTTGGCATATTTGGTACATTAAAAAATTACATACTTCCTAATCAGTAACTAATCCTCACTGCTTCGGTATGCGAATCTTATCTGGAATTATACATGGTTAAATACTCGTTTCTAATTTTGCATAAATAAATTTAAACTGAGATCAATTGATATGATGTAACAGACGTGTCTTCAAAATATTCGAAATCTTAAGACAAATATCAGGTTTAAAGACATGTTGAAACCACATAAAGGTTATAGTATATTTTATTCTACCAAATATTACTTATCATTATTACTTTGTTGAATTTTTATATTTCTAGATTATCAGAGGGGGTCTATCATTCCAAATTATACATTTAATCTGAAAAATTATCTTCCCGAAAAAGTTTAGTAGATTTGTATTTTTATAAGTTTATTTCCTGCAACAATTTTTAGCGACTTCAATTTGCAATTGATTAGCAATCTATCCTGAACCAATCACTTACCATGAATTAATTAACTTTTAAGCCATTTGCTAAATTTTAAAAAAAAAATGTTAATTAAATAAGTCATTTAAATAAGTGATCTAAAAATGTCTAAGTGTCGGAAATTCAATGTCTAGATTCATTCTCTGCAATTCCAACTCTGGCAGTTTTTAATTTTGAATTGTGATTTCAGATCTCCATTTTGGATTCCCCATGTCATATCTTTTTCTTTAAAAATATCACCAAATTTTTAATTATTTATACTTATACAATTTTCGATGCTCTGTTATCGCATCTACACTCGGTAGTACAGGAAATGTAAGCATTTAAAGCATATTTTTCGTTTAAATTTAGCTAATTAGATATATTTTCGAATCTACTATCAAATTTAATAATTAAATTGAAATCTCAATAACATCAAAATAAAGTTTTTATTTCATACTATGGATTAATTTTTCCCATGAATTATATAATACCAAAGCAATGGCCGTGTATGCGATGAAAATTTTAACGAAATCTTAATGTGTCCCAACTTAATAAAGTTGCAAATAAAAATAAACTGACTAAATTATATTCTTGAAATGCTAACTGCTGTTAACTATCCATTTATGGATAGACAGAATTTGCTTATTAGCATTGACTAATTACAAACTAATTATTTAATCAATATTACTTAACTACAATCTGTCTTGATTCCTAATTTCTAAGTGCATGCTCATATGTATGTATAATAATTTAAAAAGCATACTGTAATTTACAAAGATGTAATGCTAATTACTATCTTCTATATAATTGGTTTTCTAAAGATGATCGATTATAGTAGTTAGTGAGTATTAAATATAATTATCAAAAGTTAATTTTAGCTTCATTCTTATTAATTTGTTTTGTTATATATCCATATGCTAATTGGTTTTTCACGGTTGAAATATAACGCGCCTTTAAGATTAAAAAACACAAAAAAAAATCTGACACCTAAAACATTACCTTTAAGTTTAACAAGAGACGCCATCTCCTTACTTTTAAATGCAATTGTATAGAAAACGGTTATTTTATATGTACACCTAAACCTGTTTTTTATGTGATAAATACGTTCCTAAAATTTAGGCTTGGAAAAACTACTGATTCCACAGAAATTATTTTTTTGTGAAGATTAGTTATGCAGTTCAGATAATTTATAATGTTCTTATATTGAACGAATGGGGCCTGAATGGCCGAGTGGCTAGTGCTCTGGCGCTCGGTACCACAGATTTCGGGTTCGAGTCCCGGCGGTGCCATGGATGTTTGTAGTGGTTTGGAATCCCCTTTAAACCGTAGGTCCCTGTCTAATAGGATCGTAGAGTGTTGCGGGGGGCATTGTTACTCCGCGTCCGTGGCTTATCTTAAAGTTACACGCGCCCCTGGATAATGCAAAGTGAGTAACGTCTGTGCAGCGATTGCCTTAAGGCATCCAAGGCCAAGCTGTCTAAGTGTTTGCCAGCTGCATTAAAAAAAAAAAATATTGAACGAATGTTATTAAATATTTAAACAAAAATTCAATTATACAATATACTAGAAATTTTCTTAAAATTTTCTTTAAACTTAGATTGGTTGTTAAAGCGAGAATTGTCGCATAAAAATTGAGTATATTATATTAAAATAGTGAAATTATTGTTACTAATAATGGTAGATAGGGCCTGATGACCCAGTGACTAGCACTCTGGCTCTCGGTGCCATAGGTTTCGGGTTTGAGTCCCAGCGGTGCTATGGATGTGCATAGTGGTTCAGAATCCATTTTAAACTGTAGGTCCCGGTCTAATAAGACTGTTAGGCGTAGGACTGACAATCCTAACCTGTACAAAAGAAAACTTCCCCTGTCTCGAAATCTGCCAATAAGTAGATGGCCTTGATCCACAATGGGGCTGTTGCATCAATGATGATGATGAAGAAGAAGAAAGAATAACGGTACATAAAAAAATAATCAGCTTATACTAATTGAAATGAACTTAAATAGTTTATTTTGTTTCCAAAAAACACGATAATTTTTATACAAAAGAGATAATTTTTTTTTTCATATGAATTATTGTGGCATTTCTATTTCATGTATTATTTCAAACATATTTAACATGATACATTCTTAAATAAGCAGACGAAGTAAAATTGAAAAATTTATTCCATCCTAAGTTTTAAATAAGCAAAAACTTGATACATATACTCGTCTTAATGCTATTGGACTTTATTTCAACAAATTGCTTAGTTACAACTTTTAATTAGTATTTTCCTTTTTTTAATTCAATTCAATTTAATTTTAATTAAATGGATTCTAATAAAACTGGTGTATTACAAGAGTAATATCCTATTAGGAATGTGTTTCCTAGTTCCTACTAGTATTATGAAAGTGGTTACTAAAACGATGCGCTATTATAAACATAAAAGTTTGAATAAAATTTAATCATGCGACAAATACTTGATGCGAATGACATTTATTTATTCAAAGGAGTTAATTAAAAATTTTGAATGATATGTGTTCATGCTGTGTTGAGTGGGCTTTCGACACAAGTGAGAAAGGAGCTTTGCAACGCATAATTCCACCACATACTGATTGTTAGAGTAAATCAAGTACTTGTGTACATAAACACTATCAAAGGGGTTTCCCTATTCTCTGTTGATTTCAAATAATTTTCAGTCTCCTCGACAGGAAAATAATTTGCATGTTTCTAAATTTGCATTCGATGCTAAAGTTAGCACTGTGACACTGAAGGCTTACGATGCTCCCGCTAATAATTGGATATGTTTGGAATAGTGTTTAAACTTCACCAAAATCCGCATGCCGAAAGTAATATTCAGATTGCGCATACCGGCAGAGTTTTGTCAACAGACAAGGATGGAATTGATTTCCCCGCTACAGTAAACTCCACCTGATGCTCTGTAGTATTTACTATATATATATAATGTTGTCAACTCTTTGGTGGGTAATTTCAATCTTGGTTGTAATTTTCGTGAAATGTTTTCTGGATTGTAGGAGGTTTCGAATTTCTTTTCATTCCCTTGAAATCCTTCATTAATTAACGTAAAAGGTCGTTTTGTGATACTTGCTTTCCAATTATAAATAAAGCTTTGTAGCTACTATCTTATATATACGTTGATTTTAATATGTAAAAATAACTTTATTTGGCTTTTCATAACGTACTTTAAAATTTTGTTTCTGTTTAAATCATTGTTAAAATTTTGATTGTGGCTTAAAATTCAAAATTTTGTGCTTTTATAATTACCATGCCAAAAGAAATTTGTTGTAATTAAATTTAAAATTTATATTAGTAAAAAAATTCGTTCTCGTAGATATTTTTATATCGTTAATTGCTGAAAGAACCGATAACTAATCATTCAGTAATTAATAAAAAATAATTAATAATAATTGTTAATAATTAAAAATAATTGTTACTAGCCGCATTAAAAATAAGTAAATGCAGGATATCTGACACGACAAAATTTTTGAATGCTTAAAACTAGATCAAGAGAAACGGTATACAAATGAATTATTTAGTGAAAACAAAATACCTTTAATAAATGTGTTATAATGTAAAATATCTTCATGAAAAAAAATTTCATTTTAGTAAAATGATTTTTATTATTATTCTAACATTTTGGGAAATAAATATCGGGACTTGATAGTCGGGTGACTAACGTTCTGGTGTTCATTGCCACGGGTTTCGGTTCGAGTGCCGATGGTGCTGTTGACTGTTCGTAGTGGTACGGAATTCACTTTAAGACGTAGGTACCGGTCTAATATGTAGTACGTTGGGTGTAGAGCTGACAACCCTATTCCGTGAAAAGAAAACGTCTCCTGTCTCGAAATATGTCAATAGGCTGACGGACTTGGTCCACCATAGAGCTGTTGCGCCAATCAAGGAATAAATATCACTATTATGTTTAGGTATAATTTGGTGAATCAAATAAAGAAATCAAGAAATTAAAAGAGAAAAGAAATATGAAACAATGGAAATAGTTTTCTTACATAAATAAATATAAGCTTCATCATTATTTCTATTTTGTACAAGGCGCATTATTTTATAACTATTATTAAATTTGTCGCATTTACAAAAATAATAAATTTCAAAATAACGATAATAAATTAAAATTAAATAAAATAAAATTTTAAAAATAAAATCATGCGCAATTATAACTAATTTATTGCAAAATTATCAAAATGACCGTTACTGAAAAAATGATTAATCTTATTCACCATCACAAGCAATCTCTATGATCCTGGCAAATATGTCCATATCTCCAAACCAGAACTATTTTTCCTCCACTCCAGTAGCAATCCATCAATCTTGTCTGCCACAGTATCACGTTCAGTCATCTTTTCATGAAACTTCAACCACAAGAACAAAAACAAAAAAAGAAATCTCGCTTGAAATCGCTTTTTACTTTGTACTTTCTTTTAAATGCCTCCGAGATATTTTACTTCTTTGTCTTCGAGGACCTTGTGCCAACATCAATATCATTCCATTCCTGCTGCCCCCCGGCCAGGCAGTTTTCATTTTCTCCGGCATAATCCATAATTTATTACCATTGTCTTCAACATCTCGAGATAAATTTGCTCAGACGGCCACTAAAGAGCTACGTATGATGTTTATTAAAAGAGGAACAGAGAAAAAAGAAAGGAGATATCTTGGGATGGAAACGCGACCAACGCTTCTAGTAAACCCACACGCAATACTCTTGTGGATTATTCAACTGTGTCACGTTGCGTTAGAGCGAATGCGTGCGTGAATCGTTTCTGTTCACTTAGAGGTGTAGCTCTCCGTGTGAAAGGTTATCGGAAAACCAAATGCTACTAAGTTTCAGTTACTTCAAACAACGTAACTTCGAGGCGGAGTTATGTGGATAAGATATGAAAAATTCATGGCAGAATATTTAATTTTCATTTAGCTAATGGTCTTCACTGGGATCTCCAGAGTTATGAGCGAATTTTTAATAAAAGTCTATCAGATTTTGTTTCTGAGTAATTACATTTTATTTAGTTAAGTAGTTATAAATAAATAGTATATGATTATATGGTGGTATACTGAGTATATAGTATACAGTTAAAAGCGAGACTCAAATTTCAGTTTTTAATGAATCTTTCTGTTCACTAGAGGTGTATCTCTCAGTGTGAAAGGTTATCGGAAAACTAAATGCTACTAAGTTTCAGTTTCTTTAAACAATGTAATTTCAAAGCGGAGTAATAAGACATGAAAAATTCATGGCAGAATACTTAAGTTTAATTTAGTTAATGGCATTCTCTGGGTTCTCTAAAGTTCTAACAGAAATTACTAGATTTTGTTTTAGAGTGATTACATTTTATTTAGTTAAGTAGTTATAAATAAGTAGTATATGGTTATATAACAGTATACTGAGTATATAATAGTATACGATTAAAAGCGAGACTCAGATTTCAGTTTTTTACTAGAGGTGTAGTAGGGCTCCGTATGAAAGGTTATCGGAAACCCAAATGCTACCAAGTTTCAGTTACTTTAAACAATGTAACTTCAAGGCGGATTTATATGGATAAAACATGAAAAATTCATGGAAAATACTTAACTCTAATTTAGTTAATGGCTTTCACTGGGATCTCCAAAGTTCAAATAGAAATTACCAGATTTTGTTTTAGCGTAATTACATTTTATTTAGTTAAGTAGATATAAATAATAGCAGTATGCGATTAAAAGCGAGACTCAAATTTCAATTTGTAACGGCACTTTCTGTGGTTTAAAATTTAATGTTAGCTTATATGATAGACATGCAGAAACAAAAATTGAATAAACTAGGCATAATTTAATATGCAATTTAAACTGATACTAAGATTGATAGACACACGCAATTATCTTGTTCAGCTTTGTCACGTTATAGCAAATGGGTACATGAATCATTTTATTTCACTACAGGTGTAACTGTCTGGTGAAAGGGAGACTAAGTATTATGAGTAAGTTGCACTGCTTGGGAAGATGGCTGAATATGTTGTTGTTTCTTATCCCACTTGATAGACAGAACATCTCGACCAAGTCCAAGAACCCGTGTGGTCGGATGGAAGGAGAAAAAGAGGGAGGGAGGGGGAGGCATCAGTTTCTTTGTGATGGAGCACCCGTAGGTAGAAGTCTGACTTGGCTCCGTGACGCTGACTTTTTATGGGGTAGGGTTATCAGCACCACGCCCAACGCTGTACAGTCATATTAGACCGGGACCTACGACTTAAAGTGGATTCAGAACCACTACAAACATCCATTGTGCCATCGGAACTAGAACTAGAACTGGAAACCTATGGCACTGGGCGCCAAGCGCTAGTTACTCGGTCATCAGGCTCTAGATGGCCAAATATTTAATTCTGATTTAGTTAATGACACTTATTGAAAGCTTATTAACCAATTTCTGACAAACATACTTGCACTGTTTTATTTTTATGTAAGTTTTAATGATTTACTTTTATTAGAAATGAGGCATGCTTTTTTATTAGGTATGTGGTATAGCCCCATCAACTATCGAAAGAAACTGACAGATTCATATATAGTAGTATAATACGGGAGAAAGATAAATTCGGGGATAGTGCTAAGTACACTAAAAATAATTTTAATTTTTAATAATTTAAACTATATAATATCAAAAGAAAAATTAGATAAAAAACTTCCATGCAATTATTAATTATTTTCTTTATTTCTAACTAACCCCCTTAACAAGGTATCGATTCATCTGTTTCGTCTTTTAAACCACAATAGCATTCTACCGAATGCCTGGTAGAATCATATATTATTTAAATGCTTGCAATTGTAATCTAACTAATGAATATGAGATGGAAAATCAGATTGAAAATTTTGATACATTGTAATTGATAATCTCAATCTTTTAAAGATTAATGTAATATGTCAATTATGATTTTTCATGCTGCCAAAATTACTTAGTAAAACATTTGAAGTATTCAAAATTAATCTTATAAATTTTGTTGGATAATCGAATTAATGCGCTATTATTAATATACTTAAACAAAACATAATAATTTAAATTGATCAAAATATCAAAATTTTAACGGATGCTTTTTATTTTATATTATTTTATTTCATATTTGTTTGAATACATTTCTTTAAAAAAAAACATGTTTTCAAAGGAGTTACTATTAATCAAATTTACAACCTACACATTTAATGTGGTTGAATAGATGTTGAAAGAATTATGAAAAACTTTTTAAGTTAATTTAATTAGTTTCAAATCTTTAAAAATTAGCTTTATATAAAGCAAATGATTAATAAAGAATAGAAGAATAAGAAATTTTCAATAAGTTCATATTTCAATGAAAGTTGACTTAATATTGCCCAGACTGTATCCATTTCGTAAATATTTAAATAATATTTTGGATTGCGCATTCAAACAATTTATTCAAGTTACAGCAATATATTGGCACTCCAACGGAATAAACACGTCACATAAAAAAACTTCAACATTCGTTGACAGGAGCCAAAAAAAAAAGGGCCAAAATAAGACATAGTCGCTACTGCATATGTACATTTCCAGTCGCATTTCCGCCCGCCGTCTATCATATTAGTCCGGAATGCATTCCAGGCCAAAAAAGGTCCGGCTTATTTTGCTAATGCCCTGTTCCGACAGACTGGACATTCGACCGGATATTTTTGTGCTATTTGTATTTCACAATCTGGCAACGTTCCACCAGGGCGGCCGCACTGATTTTGATTGAACCACGCCCGCCAGGTCGGCAGGGGCTTAACAGGAACGTCAGGTCTTTCCAGGACGTTTGATGGAGATGGATGAGGATATGCGCCCTGCCATTTTTTTTTTTCTTCTTTCTATTTCGGTCCTCGTGAGGGTACGCTTGTTTTTTTGCCTTTAATAGGGTGAGCTTACGGTGAGGTCAAATATATATAAATGTCATAAAATTGAAGTGATTCGTTGTAGGTTTTACGGCTAACAAGTAATTTTTCTTAACCATCGATTGCAGAGACTGAAACAAAGTAGATGCCAACAGAGATTGCATGCCAGGAGTGAGCAATTTGTTTTTATTTAAGACAATTCGATTCTTGTCCATTACCGATACACATGCTGGGTTCTCTTTAACCTGGGTACCTCAATTCAAAGAATTGCCCATTCATATTAACAATTATATCTATTTTTCTTCATATATAATGTCAAATTGATAGTCAATGTATGTCTACCATGGTGCATCATTACATCCACAAAGAAATTATCGTATATATTAATCATTTATACATAAATACAACAACCATAATATATTCTTTTTACATTATAACTGAATATACACTCGAGATCTCAGTATATTAATGAGATAGCTGTAAATTTGAGATCCTTTGTTCGCATGGAAGTCGCAATCAACGTTTTAATCGATTCCTTTAATTAAGGATGCTTAAAATGGTAGCGCTTATATCTGTTTCGTTATCAACAGGCTGGTTGATTGTGCATTTCTATAGTTTTCCTTAAATGAGTAGTAGTTAATGAGTAATAGTTTTCTTTACAAATGAAATCGGATACAAATAACAAAAGTCTTACAAGTAACAGAATATCTTTCCTTCATACACACATTTCTCTTTTGTGTCTGGAGTTCCAGAAGTTCTCATAATGCGTGTGCATTATGAGTTGCATTAAACCCACTTCAGTACATTGGGTTGCATTACAACCACTTCAATGAATTGAGTTACATTACATCTTCTTCAGTACATTGGGTTACATTACATCGGCTTCAGTACATTGGGTTACATTACATTGGATGCAGTACATTGGGTTACATTACATCTGCTTTAGTACATTGGGTTACATTACATCTGCTTCAGTACATTGGGTTACATTACATCTGCTTCAGTACATTGGGTTACATTACATCTGCTTCAGTACATTGGGTTACATTACATCTGCTTTAGTACATTGGGTTACATTACATTGGATGCAGTACATTGGGTTACATTACATCTGATTCAGTACATTGGGTTGCATTACATCAGATTCAGTACATTGTGTTGCATTACATCAGATTCAGTACAATGGTTACATTACAATACATTCCGGATCAGCACAATGGGTTACATTAAATTCCGCATCAGTGGTAAACGTATTTAATAATAGTAATGGTAATGAAAAGGAAAAGAAAATTTTTGTTCCAATTCGATTATTTAAACTTCATACATAAAATATTTATAGTTTATAAAGGATATAAAATGGTTAAAATTAGGAAAACATTGGTAATTAATAATTTCATTTATTTACGATTTTTACTCATCATGTTTTTATTTTCATTGATTCTTGTATTTTTAATAATTATTATTTATTATAAAAAATATATATAACTTTTAGTTTCATTTCATAATTTTCGACAAGATAAAAAAATTGTTTTATTAGTGAGTTGAGAAGTCTCCCTCACACATATTTAAAAGCGCATCATTAATAAAAATACAAAGTATGCAGTTTTCATAAAATCCACAAACATTACAACTCACTTCGAAACCATGCCTTTTCGTCGCGTACTCAAATTTCAGAAAATGCTTCTTGCTCAGAACTCCCAGTAAATAAAAATACAAAAAAAAATCTCCACTACACCAAAACGAAATAATAAAAAAACCAAATATACTCTCTTTGCCAAAAAGAAAAAAAGAAATGTCAAGATTTTCATTCCTGGACACACAGCTCTTTTCAGAAAACGGAATGGGTGCATATCAGAGACCCTTGGCCATTTTCCAGTTTCGTCGAATTCACGCTCAGAAGAACTCCCCACCCCCGCCGCCCCCTCCTAGCTCATCTCACTACAAGAAGATGCTCCATCACACACACTCTTCCTCTTCCAAGACTCGAAATTCAGAAAACACCGCATCTCTCAGTTCCAGTGCTGGAAAATTCCACTTCCACGGAAGAATCTGCTCTTCCTCTCTCTCTTATGCCCTCCTAACTCTCCCCCTCTAACTCCTCCGTGTCATATCGAATCTTAACGGCAATGGGTCCAAACTATTGCTCCCATATTCATTCGAACATAGATATATCTATATAAAATTCATTTTCTTCTTTTCTTTTACTTTACTTTTTTATTTCACCCATCTCTCCAAGTTGGAAAAGTCGAGTCAGCGAGGCAAGTAGCAAGTGACCCCGACAAGAGAAAGTATTTTCGGAACTGGTTGTTGCCATGGCGACGTACAAAAGGATAGGGGTGTGCGAGGGTGGTGGAGGAGTGAATGGGAAGATTTTTCACTCAAATCAGAGTCTTGAAGAATCGCCGGGGAAGAAAAATTGTGGTGTGAGTAGCGTTTTAAAGTAACTAAATCATCCAGGAGAACTAATTATCAGCGTTGGAAAAGACGCGCTTTATCTATTGGATGGCAATAAGGGAAGGAAAAAATAAATTGAAATCGCAATTAACGATGTACTACAGTATTAAAAACCGTAGAGAAAATGAAAAAGAATTTCTAGAATATTTCTGGAATTTAAACCGGCGTCGTCGTTTAAGTACGTTTTATTCAACATATTTTAAAAAATGTAGTATTTGCCTTTTGATGTTCATTTGTTTTAATTATTACGAGATGCTGTTAGGAAACTGATTGATTCTTTTCTCTTTTAACGTTTGTAGGATTTAATAATTGTTGAATATTTTCAGATATGTTTTTGAAAGACGAAGTATTTAAAAATAATATAATATAAAAGTAAATGATGAAAATAAAACGTTGAACATCAAATCTTTTAAGCCTACGAGGAATAATTATGAAAAGCATTTCAAGTAAATTCCAATTTAATCTTAAATAGAGACTGCACTTTAAATGAGATCATGAATTTTTAAGACACAATAGAAATTATATAATTGTGCGTTGTTTTTAGATTTACATATATTTTTATAAATGAGAGAAAAATGTAAAAAAAATTATTTTACTTATATTAAAACTCCTTTATTGTTGAACAAATGTGAACAAGTTAGAAATTTCATTTTTAATTTTTGTCAGTTTCTTCAGTTATTAAAAATTACAGTAAATAAAATATCATATAACGTAAATTATGTGATCACGACTTTTAATATAGAAAAATTGATTTCAAACACAAATGAATCAGTAAAGTCCTATTTATCATACACTCATATTTCAAAATATTTTTAAACCATTACTTCTTGTTTCTATGGAGATGACAGAATATCATGTTTATACTAATGTTACATTATTGTCCGTTATCCTGCCGATAGTGCCTATAGGCAGGAAAGCGGACTTCCTATAGTGTCTACAGTGAGTGAATAAGTTCTTCTTTAACTGCATTGTCTGTCTGGAGAACTTATGGAATTGGAGAGTTCATGGTCAAAAAGCCAAGTGCAAAACGACTACCTTTACCAACAAAATTAATAAGTTGGTAATTTCTGTGATTCCTTTGTCTCTCTGGAGAGATCATAGTGGTAAAATCAACAAAAAGAGTTTAAAAAAACAAACATTATTTTGGAGATTTCCTCACAACGATGTCAATAGTGAAGTCATTTTCTCTCCGGTTCCGCAGTCAGTGCACAGATAAACTCAAATACGATCAAGGGGATGTTGTTTATGCAGCAGCGCGGTCACATTACGACTTTTGCAAAGTTCCCCTCATAATTCTCTCATTTAGCAACTCGCTTCCTCATGCATATGGACGATACCTGACGGGCGCGTTGCAAAGGGAAGCAAATGGGCATCCTGTTCGATCCGATAGGCATTACTGAAGATGGTATCTGGTGCTTATTGGGATAGTAAAACGCAGGGCTGAAGAAAGGTTGTAAGGATAAAGAAGGAAGACATTTCAGTAGAGTTGATTATGATATGAATTATCCTTTTTAATTATGTTGGGTATAATAAGGTAGTTTATTGAGTTTTTAAATATTTTTTTTTTTAAATTTAAAGTTTAATTATTGGTTTATTAAAACGCTTGAAGTGCATTGGAACTTTTATTACATAATTTTATTTTTCTGCTTAAAAATACTCTTTTGCTAGACACATTTCAAATAAAGGCTTAATGTTTTCGTTAAATAATCAATCATTGCATAATCCTTATTCCTAATCATTAAATCGCTTTACAATGTTATATTACATACATTAAGTTCATGGATTATTAGATTTGACAATTAGGGTGCATTTCCATTGAGAACGCGACGTCAACTTTGACGTATCAGATTAGCATTCAAGAATGACTGACAGTAGTGATTCATTCCTCCTATTGTCAATCATTCTTGATCGCTAATCTGATTCGTCAAAGTTAACTTCGCGTTATTTAATGGGAGTTATCCAGGGTTTTCTCCTATGGGACACGAAACATCTTCATATTTAGCGGAATACGAAGTTCGCCAATGTACAAATAAAGTCATATTAAGTCATGTTGGTCACAAAAATAAAGTCATAAAAGTCAAATAAATTCATATTAGTCAAATTAAACAATAATTACTGAATTTAATGGAAATTATAAAGTATTTCAAATGTATAATAGATAAAAAAATGTTTGCTTTTAAAAAAATTCCGTTTTTTTTTTTCCCGTGAATAAAAACATTGGTAAAAATGAAAACAATTCAAATTATTTTAAAGAACATTACTTAAAGAATGAAACCTATGTCATCTAAATTGTACACGTAAACTATAATATGTGGCACGTACACTATTACGTACTTGTACGTAAACTGTTATATGCGAGAATAAAAAATATATATGTCAACAAATGGAATTGTAAAAACGTAAACAATTTGGGTGACATAATTTTCAAACGTATGTTTTATCAAATTGCTTTAATTCTAATGACTGTCATTAGGTAAGTTATGTGAAAATAACGAAATTTCATTTATGATGAATGGCATAATGAAATAATTCACCATTTTAATAACAAATTATTTAGATCATTTTTTATTATCTTTGACACATTTTTAACTTTTAGAAAAGTAAAAATTAAAGGCGATAATCTTTGAAAATTAATGGAAAGTTTTCTTCAACAGTTTTTAAAGGAAACAATTAAGTGATAAGAACTCGAAACATCTCCTTATTCAAGCAAGAGACACGAATTAAGAAAAGTGAAAGCTGTAATAGCCATTGAAACATATGATTATAGTTGATTCTTACGTCTAATAATATCAATTCCATGATTAATACTTGTTTTTCGATTAGTGTAGCAAGTACTTAAAGCGTTGATTACTTTTATTGCTTTTTCGTAGTGCTATAAAAAATCGTCGGTGTTCATCCAATTATCCACTCATTTTAGGATTATTTTTCAATCAAATCAATCTTAATCGATGAAAACGGAAAATTTTGATATTTTTCGTCAGTTATTTTGAAACTCTGTAATTTTTATGTCACCACAAATAAAAAATGGTCTTTGACCTAATACGATTTTTCTCTTGATTCTTTTTTTTTTTTTTTAAGTGAAGAACTCTGTCTTTTCGAAAGTGAAAAGTAGTACTATTTTTATGTTGATTTAAAATTTTTTTTTTTAAATAAAATATTAACTAAATTAATCTTCTCGTTGTTGCGATTTTTTTTTATCCTTTTAAAGATTGATAACATTTTTTTTTTTCTTTAGCGCGTAAATTCTTAATTTTGAATTTATAAAATTTTGTTGTTCAAAAAGATTTTTCATGATTTAAAATTTTAAAATCTTTAATTGTTTGGAAAAAGAGTAATAATATTAATATCAATAATAGTCTATAAGCCGAATTCGTGGCCTAATAGTAAAGTATGCAAGAAGGTCCAAATCACTTCTTTCAGAAACTAAGAGACTAGATGAATATATTAGGACATCATATGTATCGTATCAGTCCCATTGCCTGATGAGGGGTTTTTTGTCCCTACAACATATGAATGTGAGCAGTTAGTTGTACAAAAGATATCATTTCTTCAATCTCATTGTGGAACTAATATATATATATATATGTAGAACTTTCTTCAAACAAATTGGCTTCTTCCAACAATCCAACGAATTCCTCCCGGCCGAGCCCCCAATTTTTTGTAGATTTAGCCGCTTGCAAAAAGATTCATCCTGGCCGAACCTACAGTTTTGTTAAACTTCTCTACCAGTCTTAGAAAAGCTTGACTTTTGCAGTGGGTGTCTAGGGGAGTTGACAGACAAAACGCAGTAATGGGACGTCACTTTAAATAAAGCCATTTATTGCTACGATATTTTACAATGATATTTACATTGATTGTTAATTAAGGGATAAATACATTCTCTCGCTGCTTGACGCAGCCTCCCAATCGCTCCTGCCAGCGTTCCTCTCTCACACCCATCTACGGGGGCTTTCTTTTCTCATTCACGGGGTTCTGTCCCTTCTCGTGGGGTCAGAGTTCAAAAGTTGAATACTCCACATTGTAAACAGGCTCTGCCAAAGACAAGCAACCGTATGTGTCTCCGCCTGCTGATTTCCACACAAACAAATCCTACATATATATATATGGCATCTGTATGGATATAAATATACAGATAAATTGGCAACATCGAAACTGGAGATGTTTTTCTTTTTTACGAGGTAGAGTTGTTACCCCTACGCCCAAAGCTCTGTCATAATAGGCTAGGAGCTATGATTTCAAGTGGATTCTGAGCCACTACAAACATCAACTGGTTTCAACTATCTTACTACGGAATCATCCAAACACCGCTGAGACTCTCGAACGCGAAACAACTGGCAACGAGCGCCAGTCACTTGGCCATCAGATCCCATATATACTTTTTTCATTGGCGCAACAGCCCTGTGGTGGGCCAAGGCCGTCTGCCTACTGGGAGATTTCGAGACGGGAGATGCTTTTATTTTTTTATGACATAGAGTTGTCAGCCCTACTCGAACGCTTGACAGACCGGGGCCTACGGTTTAAAGGGGATTCAGATTACTACAAACAACTTAATAACTATAAGAACTAATTAAAAACTATTTAAATTAACGCTTTCACATCTATGGTTTCTCTTTCAAAAATATATATTAAAGTAGAATCTGTTATATATTAAATTAATTAATAATGTATCATAATCTATTAAAATACTTGCAAACAGTACAGTTTGCGACTTGGGAGTGAAGCAATTTCCTTTATAACTATTTTCTTTTAACTTTTTATTTTTCACAACTTTAACGTCTTAAAATTTGTATGTCTACTGCTTAATAGTACTTTAATATAAAACAGCAAAGTAATAACTTGGTGTCATTTACGGCGGGACAGGAAATAAAATACGCAAAGATCTTACCTTCGATATGACGCTGCAAAGTAAAATATACTACATCATCTGTTCCTTTTCCGTATTTCTGTCATAATTCGCTTTTTTTATGTGGGCATGGATACTCATATTTATGAAAGAAAGTTAAAATTAAGTATGAAGTTAAAAGTCGGGGATGCTTATGACAAATTTGCGATCTTTGTCACCCAATTATGAAAAAAATACTTACAGCTTTCCTTTTAATTATACGACTAGCCATATCGTGTCATAAGCAAAATCACCATTAGCAGTACATGATTTTCCGTTGAGTAATACTTATTGCTTTTATTTCCTTTATGATCATAAAAATAAAAACGAATGTTTCTAAAAATCATCGCCACGCAAACTCCTTTTCCCATAAAACCGCGCCAATTTCAACTTACGCATCATTTACCAACCAAATAACATCCATAACAGCGAGTTACGAATCGGGGTTTTGAAGAACAACTTTTTTTTTCTTTCTACTTCGTCTTCTTTACGTACTTCATATGAAGAACAAATTCATGTACATCCAGATAAGTATGAAAATAATAACGCTATCACTCTGCGGTTCTAGAAAGAAAAAAAAATATTAAGAAGAAATACACAGTGAGCATGTTCTTCTTTTACATCACAAGGATGGCGTAATCATGTGCAATCATCATCATCAAGGTCATGACCTGAGAAAGAAAAGGGGTTGAGAAATGTAAAAAAAAAAAAAAAAAAAAATCTTTTTCCAGAAAAACATATTCTTTACTGCATAACGTCCTTCCAGACAAAATCGTCAAGCAAATCCGTTTTTATTACACTTTTGCCATGTGCAGCAGGGATGCAACTGCGCAAAGGCAAAAGGGTGTTCTCGAACACAAAAAATGTAATAAAGAAAAAAATGGCGTAAGAGTACGCTTCGTCGCCTTCTCTTCACGCCACTGATCATTAAGAAAATCCCACCTGATGATGGTAATGTAAGCACAAACTTTTCCCCACTTTTTCAGCCTTCTCACAAAGTTGGGAAGTTGTTTTTTTTTATTGTTATCACAGTATGTCCCACTTCTTTGAAAAGAAAAATGATAGACATGACTGTTTTAAATGTACGCCATAGTGAAAATTCGTGGTAGTGCCTGTACTTGATGTTTCGTCTGTCATTTCCATTTTATTCCTAGAATCTAGCAAAAAAAAAAAAAAAGGAGGAAAGGATTTGGTAAAATCTGAAACAATAGTTCCAAACCGAAAAATAAGTAAAAAAGATCTACTAATTATGTATTTTTTTGATAATTAATATTCAAGAGATTCCCATGATTATCAATAATCAAATTGATGAAATCTAAATGCAAGTTTAAAATGGATATAATTTAAATATCTTTTGGTTACTAGTGAGGGATATATAGAGTGCTCATGTACCCAAACAAATCCTATTTAAACAAATTTAAGCATTGCACTATTTAAACAAATTTAAGCATTGTACTATTTAAACAAATTAGCAAAGACCATTAAGAAAATTCCACCTGATGATGGTAATGTAAGCACAAACTTTTCCCCACTTTTTCAGCCTCTTCTCACAAAGTTGAGAAGTTGCTTTTTTTTATTATTGTTATATTGGCACTGTATCTCTCTCTTAGAAAGAATAATGATAAACATGACTGTTTTAAATGTACGCCATAGCATTCGTGGTGGTACCTGTACCCGATGCTTCTTCTGTCATATTCATTTTATTCCTAGAATCTAATAAAAGAAGGGGATAAAAATTTGGTAACAGTGGTTCCAAACAGAAAAATAAGTAAGAGATCTATTAATTATGTATTTTTCTTGATTATTAGTATTCCACAGATTTTAATTATTCAGATTATCAATAATCAAATTAGTGAAATCCTAAATGTAAATTTATTAAGGAAATAATTTAAGTATCTTTTGATTACTATTGATAGGGTGTCCATATAATATTTAAATAAATTAACATTGACTTTAGTATCTATCAAAATGAACGATATTTACAATTAAATAATACAGCCGCAATCCATTTTTGTCAGATAAGAATAAAAATTAATACCCAAGTTGAATTTTCAACAATGAAAACAAAGAAAATTAACGAAATCATAATTTTCGCAGTCCTATTCAAATCAACAAATGTTCAAAATGGCGTTGCATAAGTCAAATGGGTTAAAGTCGTTCCCTTGGTATCATATGTTTATCCTATTTATTGCAATAATGATTCTTGATACGAGATCTACTTATATATATTCATTTATTTATATTAATGATTTTTATTTGTTTTTGTAGAATTAAAGGAATAATTTGTCAATAATCCAGATCTAATATTATTAAGAACATCACTAATGAGTATGTATTTCAATCTCTACATGTTTGCTCACTACATTCACTACTGCTACGTAAGTTCAGTAGTAACTACGTAATACAAGATTGGCTCCTATTATTATAAGATGGGATTCGTTTCTTTAAAACGAAATTTTCTCTTTTTTAATCAATACTTCAAAGCAATTTTTTTAAAATATTAATTTTTAAATAAACATTTAAAATCTTTTTTAATCTAAAAATTAGTAAGCAAGATTCTTTAAAATATAGGTTTAATTAGCTTTGTTTCAATACTGTTAAATAATTAACATATTCTCCTTTTATTTTATTACGTTCGTTTAATAATTCATTAGGATACATTTTCAAGATTAATTTGTCACTGTTTTTAATGTTTTAGTTAACTATTTTTTGACATAAGCAAAAAAAAAAAAAATAAATACCATATGATAATCATGAAAAGCTTTTTTTGTATACTTTTCCTTTCAAACTTTTAATTCAACTTTAAAATTCAGAAACAAGTATTAAGAACAGAAAACAGTAATTAAAACTATTCAAAATTTGTTCACTTTCGCCGTTTATTCAAAATATCGTTCCTGTTTTCTGTAATTTTAATTATTTTATTTAAAAAAAAAAAAAAAAAAAACGGAAAAGTTTATTTTGATTTTTATTCTCACTCAGCAGTCTTATAAATAATAACCCTAATTAATTAAAATGGTCATTAGGTCTTTCAATTCAATCGTTATTTGCTTTTTTTCAGAGATTGATGAAAAATTCCACTAACTAGCCAAAAAAAATATATATATTATAAAAATATTTTATTTAATACATACAGCAAATGAGAAAAAAAAAAAAAAAAAAAAAAAAAAGAAAACTTTCTGCAACTCTAATCGAAAAAAATAAAAAAGAACCTTAATCATTTGAATCGTTTGGCGATGTCATCATTATCGTCTGATCCTCAGCAACATTCATAATTTATTCATTCTATAGCTCCACTTTCTTCACATCTTCGAACGCGATACCTTGATTTCGCTCACTCGTCTAGAAAAATAAATAAAATGTATGGAACAAATAAAATAGAACGAAAAAAAGTTCTTTTACCGTAATTGAAAAGCCATGTATAGTTAAGTGCGCCCCTAATTAAGTTATTCTTGGTGGCTGTATTCGAAAAAGCATCGTTATAGTAGCAGTAGTTACTAATACGTTCCCCTTCTTCACATTCATTATTACAACCTTTATTTTACAACCGTGGTCAGTAATTGAGACTGCTTTGCCTCTTTGGCTTATAAAGCACTTGCTATAAATATTACCTGACGTTAAAGTTGCGGTTGTAATGAGAGGTTTCAGTTATTTTTGTTCGGGAAATTTTTTCCCTTTTTTCCCTCGCTGCTGGAAAATAGGAAACAGGATTAAAGGGAGATTTTTAGGAAAGAGGGAAAATTTTACCTTAATGTCGTCTAGACATTATCTGGAATAGAAGTAAATGTCGTTTGGTCTTCTAAAATAAAGAAATTGATACATATAATTAAAAAAAAAAGGAAAAATAGTGACTGATTTTAGTTAATGCGCGTCATTTGTGCATCAAAGACGATAGTTAAATTGACACTTTTTTCCCTCTAGTCTTTATGCAATTGGGTGAAAAGATCTTTATTTTGGAAGTTGGTAAAAATAAAATAAGCTTCGTTTATTATGATATATTTTTTTCTTCTTTTTTTCTCTGAATAGCATTCTTAATGCTTTTCCAATTTATTGCATGTTTTTGTCATTAAATGGGGAAAAAAAAAAGGGATAAGTAAAAAGAGTGTCTTTAAAATAATTTATTTTCAATAATGAGTATTTAAAAGTTCAAATTCAGCAGAAATATTTTACCAATAAAAATGTGTACGTGCTTTTGTTGAATAAGCTTATGATTGCTTTTAAATGGTCATTATTATTTAAAAAGACTGCTTTTAATCATATTTTGCCATAAAATTCTATTCAAATTAATTATTAAAATGCTATTTGAAATGATGTTGTAGCATAAATGGTAAAAAATAAACATAATAAACATCGATCTTTATCAAATAATGTGAGTTGCTCTAAAATATATTAAATTGCTTTTAAATGGTCATTATTATTTAAAAGATTGTTTTTAATCATATTTTGCCATAATATTCTATTCAAATTAATCAGAAAAATGCCATTTGAATTGATGTAGGGTATAAATGGTAATAAATAAACATCAATCTTAATTTAATATATTTTTAGAGCAACTCAAAAATTATTTGATTGCTTTTAAATGGTCATTATTATTTAAAGGCTGTTTTTAATCCTATTTTGCCATAAAATTCTATTCAAATTAACGATGAAAATGCTATTTGAATTGATATTGTAGTATAAATGGTAATAAATAAATATAATAACATCAATCGTAATCAATTATATGAATCATCATCATTTGAATCTTGACATCAGTTATTTGAATATATTTTAGAGCAACTCAAAATTATTTGATCATTATTATTTCAAAGACTGTTTTTAATCATATTTTGCCATGAAATTCTATTCAGATTATTGATGAAACTGCTATTAGAATTGTTGTTGTTGCATAAACAGTAATAAATAAACGTAATAAGCATAGTTCTTAATTTAAAGTAGCTTTAAAATATATTAAATTATTTGAATACTTTAGAAAAATATACTAAATGATTGTTGTAGAAATAAATAAATTAGTGAAAAAATGAGAATGATATATGATGAATAGTAATTGTAAATATCAAATGCTATTGTTATTTTTTGTTGACAATAGAGTAAATATTTTCAATTTTTCAATAAGAAAATTATCCTTACAGGTATATTATACCTTGCTATATTAATGCTTTTATATGTATGTGAATGTAAAACATTCGATCTTGGAGCCAATATCACAACGATAATCTCAGGTAAAATAATCTAATTAAGCATATGAGAAAGTTATTAAAACTCGCTTGCCCTTAATTAATATAGAAAACATAGCCGTCATTTTTTTGTACACTAATATCCTCGTATTCCAGATAAAATACATGTTTGAATAGAATGCCATAGTATATACCACTAACAATTATTAATGAAACAAAAAGGGGGCCTTTGAGGGAATAATAAACCCACATTCACGTCATATCGCATAGGTAAAAGACCATAAAACTCCCACCAACCTGTCCGAGACTGTCAATACGAGGCGCACTCATGTCATGCCAGCGAGTCTTTTCATTTCTGATTTTTTATTTATTTCCAATAGCAGTTTACAGACAACAGATATCATTAAAAAAAAATAAGTACAGAGAATATAGAAACATATGGCATCAGTTAATTCATCAACTTAAGTATGGCAATTCAATAACGCTTCCATAAAGAAACAGAAGGCAGTGCAAAACAGGAAGCAAGGTGAGACATGTCCATTTCTTCCTGTTTAATACACATGAGACAAAGAGGGTCAGGGGGCCACTTTAATTCTGTAAAGGTGCTGGTGGGGCCAATAGTAACCACAGAAAAGCCGCAATAATGGCAGCGATTTTTCTCTAGGACATTCTGGGATATCAAGAATAGGATCGTACCAGGGCTTGTGACTATTTCTAGCAGCAGTATCCTCAAAGAAGAAACAGTTAAGTGTCTTTTTAGTTATCTCTCTCTTGTTTTGGGACAATTCCTCTACAAAACTCTAAGAAACTCGCATTGAGAGCCAGACTGTCGGCCATATTTGTAGATCACTTAACAGTATCAGACGTTGCCCAGAGTGCACCACGAGGTGGTAGATGTCCGTTGCACCCTTATTTCTGATAATCATTGCAATTCAAGACACAATGGGAAAAGCCACCAGGAATAGAACACTCATATAATAAAATAATAATACTCGTATAATAGATACATAAATGCACTCGCTTACTCACTAATCTGCTTGTGTTACCATGGTTCACATGTTATTAAGATTAAAATTACTGACTCTAATTTACATAGAAATATAGACATAAAATATTTGCACACTTATCAATAGTCCAATGAAGTATGCAACCATTTACATAATATATTTCTGATTTAAAAAAAAATTACGAAGTTTTTAAATGAATAGAAAGATATTTAATAATCTAAACTTAACTTTTATATTCAGTCTTTTCAAAATAGTACAGAAACAGTTACATTAAATTCTTTGTGGCAATATCTATTCAAATTTTAAAATAAACATAATTGGTACTTAAGCTTTGAATAACACTGAGCTTTCCAAAAAGGTTATTATTTCACCGACAAAAACATTCTCCTTTAAATATTAAGCATTCCTTGCTTTTCATCCATGCAAAAAAGAAGTTAAAAAGATAAAAATTACGAACAAAAGATTCAAAACCAGCCTAGTTTTATCTCAGACACACTGCCTTTCAACAAAATAAGCCAAATAAAAAAAATGAAAAGAAAAAGAAGAGGAAAGAAAAAAAGAAAACGTTGAAAACTGGCGATGAAACTTTGAGAAAGTTTCTTTTTCTAAACAGTGGCCAATTTATCACAATTATTATTTTCCCCCTCTGCTCGTATTACTAGCGTAGGTCACGCCATACGTTTGCATTTGCCGAAATATGCCCCGTAAAAGGCGGAAAAGCTCAATTAAAAAGTAGGTAAACACTCAAGAAGTTGACATTCTGTTGTGCCACTGTTCGACTGCAATTCGAACTGAAAATAACTTAATTTGGGCTATTAGCTCCTGCATTTACGCGCATTTTATAATCTTCGCTTTCTTTTTTCTTTCTTTCTTATCTTTTACTTTTCTTTCTTATCTTTTTTCTTTTCTTTTTTTTTTTATTGCAACAGCACCGCTGTAGAAATTCTCGCAAAAATGCTATAATGATCATGAAAGAAAAAAATAATCGTGATTTTTTTTTTTTCTTTCTTAAAATTACTCGACTTTTTAAAAGAAGCCGATGGATAATAGTTAAACGCCATTTTTTTTCCAGAACTTGAAATTTAGTTGTTCTTTTCGAAATTTTATAAAAATAAACTTTTTTTCGTTTCGGAATCGGTGTTTCTGTTCATTGGGTTTTTTTCCTGTAAAGAAAGTCTTACGTATGGGTATAATTAACTAATTTTTTTTCCTCTACAAAGATATTATTCTTTAAACTATAATGTTTTCTCACAATCCCAGACAATATCTTTTATTAATAAATCTTTTTCTACTAATTATTAACTTAATTTGCTTCCACTCGTATAAATATATTTTTTAATTTTCTAACATTTCTTTTGTGTTAAAATGAAATTCAATATTTTCGAGAATTCGAGTGAGTTATAAATTTTAATGCACTGGATGTATGTTATTTTGTGTTTGTATATGATTTTACGGCATTATTTCTTAATAATTTATTATTTATATTTTACTAGAGCTGGAATCCCCAATTTTTGACGAAAAAAGTAACCTCCCCATTTTTTTCATATATATTTCATAAGATATGTGTGCCATTTTAATATATTTTGTATTGAATATTTTGACATTTGACGTAAGTATAACACAATTTCACATTATAAGCATTAATTTAATAAAATAATTGTTAAACAATCATTAATAAAAGAAGTAAAATTCCTGAAAGAAGTTTGTTCTTTAAAAGAGAATCAAATTGGCAATTCATTTCTGCTTGCCATTTTAGCCATTGTGCGCTTTGAGCTTCTGTCTAGAGCTGCTCCAAATATGTTCTATGGTACTATTAATTAATTAATTAATAGTAATATAGAATATATTTGGTAGTACTGTAATTGACAGTACTATAGAATATAATACTAATGATTAATTATGTTGTTAATTATCTGGTTCATAATTGGGATATAAATAGTTAATTTAAAAACATGCAAGAACTTTTTCATGTTATGTACGTCACACTATTTTGTTTTTCCTCATCTCTGAGCCCTATTTATTATTTTTTAACACATCTCTGGGCTTTGTGTTCCATTTATTTAAAGCTGTTGTTTTTAGACCTCTGGACAATTGTGTACCATTTATTCATCTTGTTTTTTTTTTTTTTTTTTTTTTTTTTTTTTTTACATCCCTGGGCCTTATGTTCCATTTATTCATCTTGGTGTTGTTTTTGGATCTCCGAACCTTGCGCACCATTTATTCCTCTTGGTGTTGTTTTTGGATCTCCGAACTTTATGCACCATTTATTCATCTTGATGTTGTTTTTGGATCTCGAGTCTTGTGCACCATTTATTCATCTTGGTGTTGTTTTTGAATCTCAGAGTCTTGTGCACCATTTATTCATCTTAGTGTTGTTTTTGGATCTCCCGGACTTACGCATCATTCATTCATCTTGCTAGCTGTTGTTTTTAGATCTTCTGTCATTGTGATCCATTTATTCATCTTGCTAATTGTTGTTTTAAAGTCTCTGGGCCTTATGTATCACTCACTCATTCATTTAGTTCTTGTTTTTAGTGCACCTCCGGGATTTATGTTCAATTTATTCATATTGCAGTTATTTTGGGATCGTGGGCCTTGTGTCTCAATGAACATTCCAACGATGAGGGTGAATAGAAGAATGGTATTCAATGTGGACTTTTAGATACAGTTGCTCTGTATTTGCTTGCTGTACGGAAGAAAACTAGGAAAATGCCTGCTAAGTAGCCTGATTGTCGTTGCCATATGCTTATACTTACTAATACAATCGTCATCAAGTCACCTCCTTTCTGAAAGCAATGACTGCAAGGCACTGCCAGTTATTTATACCTGAGTTTTCCAGCATGCCAGCTATCTCGTATTACCACTGAGTCACTAGTTGAGAATCGCACTCATTTATTAATCTTTGTTTTTCATATTTACATCAAATATTAAGAAATTTAAATTTCATCAAAATATTACGTTCATTACTTATGTTTATTTTATAGCTTGAAGTTTTTATCTTTATAAGAAAAAAAATTATTTAAAAATTAAAGAAGCCTGTTAATTTTTTATACTTTTATGCGGATAATAAGTACCGTTATAAATGTATCAAATGATATGCCGAACTTCAAATACAACTATTATTTAAATAATGCATAAATGTTAAAAATATTGAAACTTTTATCATTTTTCATAAAAAAATACAATCAAAAGAGGTTTTATAAACAATATATTTATTTGCGTATTTTTAAATTCATATTTTAAAAACTGCATCAAAATGTAATTTTTCCTAATGATAGCTAAACAAACAATTAATTAAATACTTAAGCCCAAACTATTAACAATCACTCTGTAGAAAAAAGCAATTTAATCTCCAACAAGAACTACTGTGGTTAATTTCCCATTTTATCCATCTCATGCTGAGAACATTAAAGTGTTCCTCCACATGCGGTTAACAGTTTGGGAGAGGGAAGCAAACACATGCTCCTTCACTGCAACTGCAAATATATCCTTCGAATTCTGCTCGGGATATAATTGGTCTGAGTTCAACACAACTGGGCTCACTTGATCATTGTATAACCTTTAGCTGGAGGAATTTCTCCGAGTTACCGTAGACGAATAATTCTGACGAATTTCACTCTCTCAAATCAGAACGGTTAACTGTCAATGTTGTATTAATCATTATACATCAAATGTGTAGTTTGTAACGTGGAATTCATGTTTGCAGGCAGAGGCGTTTATTACATTTTGTTCTTATTTTCTGACTTTTAAATCAATGTAACGAATAGTTTAAGATGGCTTTATTGCTATCTAATGGGGGTAATTCTAGATTATGATAGTTTTTTAAAACAATAGCATGAAATAATATTTTGATTGCCGAGCGTGTTCTGGAATTATTATGAACTAGAACAGCAAACTAATGGCAGATTCAGCTTTAACCAAGATGTCCCATGGAAGTCCAGCTATACAGAACCCACATTTTACACAATAATTTGGAAGCAATATCCAAAATAATAGCATGGTATAATATTTTGATTACAGAGCATGCTCTGGAATTATTTTGAACTAGAACAGCAAATCTTATAGCAAATTCAGCTTTAAACAAGATGCCCTATTGAAGCCCAGTTATACAGAACCCACATTTTACACAATAATTTGGAACCGATATCCAAAATAATAGCATAGCATTATATTTTGATTGTCGAGCATGTTCTGGAATTATTATGAACTAAGCAATGTTAGATTCAGCTTTTAACCAAGATGCTCTATGGGAGCCCAGCTATACAGAACTCACATTTTACACAATAGTTTGGAACCAATATTCCCCAAGAAGGATATCTACGGTGTTCTCACGCTTCTCTTAAGGCTCCTTCCCACCGAGGCGAGAGCCGTGAAGATTTAAGCAGCAAGCGAGAAAATTTTTTCGATCCTTCACAGCGAAACGTCAGAAATAGCATTACGCCTAGGAAGTTCCGCTTCGAGTTTAAAGTTCGTCAACTCGGAGCGGTGCATTTCAAACCGGTTTCAGGCGAACGTGGTGAGGCTAGTGATTGGTCAAATTTTTCGCTTGCATCTTCTCGCCTCAGTGTGCACGAGCCTTTACAGACACAAGGAAAGAATTTATGGTTTACAGATTTCTGGTTTCAGAAACATCCTCTATCTACTAGCCCTGTCAAACCACATATTTTCATTGGTTAGTATTTGTATGCATATTTGAAATCTTGTATTTGCTCATAGTTTTATTAAATAGTAAAATTAGCTCATACATTACATAGGCTCTAATAAAAGACAAAACTTTGCCACAAATAGGTTGTTAAATTGAATCAACTTATTTAATATTTAAACAATAAATAAGAGTTAAATATAGCAGGAAATAAATATTTTTGTAGAATTATGGCTTGTTTTAATATAATTTACTATTAAAAGAATTTAAATCTTTTTTTTTTTATTTTCACTTTGGTGCTTTTAGACGTAAAATACCTAATGTATTAAAACCGTGTATGAGATGGTTTATATAATATGCATGTTGAAAATATATATTAATAAATTAATGAATATGCAGCTAAATCTAAGTACTGAAAATAATACGTCAATTTTAATATCAATTTATAAAATATAAGTTTATTTTTTTAAATACGAATTCATATTGATATTTAAATGAAACTTGTGAAATTTTGTTAATTTGCAAAAAGAATGATAATTTATAAAAAAAAATTAAATGGCATTATTTAAAAACAAAATGATGTTCGCTAACTTACGTTGAGGTGCAAAATTATTTTATAAACAAAATAATAAACTAAGTCAACTTTATTTATTTTATTGCTGTAACATAACATGAATGAAAATAACCATACTTAGAAATATCACCTTAAATGTACGAATACTTGAATTAAATAACTGATCTATAAGAAAAAAAAAAAATAACCATTTATTATCTAAAATATTTCCGCATTTAGATATATTTGCTATTCCAGATTTTACTTCCAAAATTGTTTGATTATTCACCAATAAAAAAAATAAACTTACTTACCGTAAAACGTAACTGTTTTGATATGTTTCCCATAATTATGCACCTTATTTATTTACAAAGTTTCGTATAATCCAGATAGAAATAAATACCTAAATATATGTCTGATATTTCCAAATACTTTTGTTGTTTCTTTTTCTTTTCGCTTCCATCTGCTTATTTTCTATCCACTAATGCGTTACATACGATTGCTTCCAACGGATGCATTTATGGATAAAAAAACAACAACAACAACAAAAAAAAACAATAATAAAATTGGAAAAACATACTCTTTTCCCAAACAACAACGAACTCCTACATCGCATTACCTGCAGAAAACACAAAATTCGAAACAACCGTTGTTAACTAGTAACTCGCTTGTGTTGTAGCAAATCCAAAAAAACTGCACGTAAAGGGAAAAGAGAGGGAATAAAAAAAAGGGATAATAATACTTTGGAGATTGGAATGGGAATAAGAAGAGAAAAAGACTAAATAAATAAGCGCAGTGTAGTAACTAAAATAAATAAAAGTCGGTCGCACGGCATCGTTTCCCCCCTTCCTTTACCTCACCTCTGAAATAAATAGATGAAAAAAAACTTTGTTTAAAGAAAAAAAAAAAAAGTAAAGCACAGAGCATACACTGCATGCTTTTCCCAAGCCCCTCCCACGGTAGCATATGTCAAGAATGATAGATGGCGCTGCAAAGCATTTTCCACCCGTTGCCGAACGGGCGGATAGAATTTCTCGTCGGCAAGACTTATATTCTTTTTAGTTTAGGTATTTACTCTTTTTTTTCTTTTTTATTTTTGTTATTATTCTTTATTTTATATTATTTTTTCATTATTGTTATTAGTTCTTGGAGAGAAATAACTGCTTTCTGCGGAGAGATAGGTGAAAAACGGATTAAGTCATTTAATCTGAAATTTTCGAGACATTTTCTTTTCGCAATCGATTAATCTTCCGCCACTGAGTCCAGAAATTAACTCCTGGAGGTCCTGGAACAGCCAAAGATGAACTGCTGTTTACATTGTGTCGTATCGGCCTGACTGAAGAACTTGCTGGGTTTTGTTTGCGATTGTAATTTATAATGTCACTTTATATGTGACATCAGTGACATATTATTACATTAATTTACGATGATGTTTTATATTATATTTTTAATAAAAAAAGCCAAGTGTACTGAAGTATTTCAATTTTTGACGTAAAGAAAAAATGCATATTTACTATATCTGAAAAAGGAAACATGCACAGAAGGCAGGATTATAATTAAGACTAAGTATGTGCTGATAATTTAACAATTAATTGTTCTTATTATTATTTTGTTTATTCTCCCAATTTTAGAAATGAAAATTAAAGATATAAATTAAATACACAAGTGCAGCTCACTCCAAGGACAGAAATTTCAGAGTTTTCTAGTCTACGACAAAATCTAATCCTACTGGTCTGCGGCAGACCTTAATTATCACACGGCGTGATACACGAAACCGCAAGGGCCTCACTTTGAAAATAGGCGGAAACTCCAGCCTGTTCATCAATTTAAAAAAAAAATTAAACACTTCTGGTCGATTCATCACAGAACTCTCTTGCTTCTTCTTCAAAATCCTCCCTTTCAGAAAATCCATCAAGAGGGGGACAGAGATCAGCTTCCTTCACTTCTCAATAGAGTAGACAGCACTTTCACAGCCCATGGTCTATCTCAAAAACTCATGGGTAGTCCATATTCCATCTGTAATTGTTTCGACCTGTAAAGGTCGCACAGACAAGACCACTAATTTCATGAAGTCTCATTATCCATGACACTGAATAAGTGCTGTCAGATTTCAGTGACAGGTTGTTCTCATTAGTTCAAAACACTAATTGCATGTAATATAATTATCCACAACACAGCTTATCTACTGCTACATTTGAGTGATGTTGTTATTATGTACTTGTTAAAGAACAGACATTCACCTCTCCCAAAAAGAAATGCTGCAACTCTTCCCGTGGAAAAATGCTACACTATTATTTATAAAAATGTAAATTACTGTTATAATATCCTATTTAAAAGGAAACATAGAAAGATTCAAATAAAAATAGAAACTTTCTATAATTTTATATGAATCGTTGTACTAGAATAACTTTTTAATCATGTTTCTGTATTAAATATTATTAATTTCCTTTGAAAAAAACTATTCATGCTAATTGATTTTACAGCTACATAATTCAAAAACAAAAATACAACATGTTCAATCAAATATAGTGTAACTTTAGCAGTATATTTTCCTTACTCATAAACATTTTTATCTGATCAATCGTAATTTATTTAAAATTCTTCCGATGTGTTAAATTTCTTTCCGAAACAAAAACTGCAGCTATCATAATCCTTCGAACGTCTTCATACTTGCACTTATTTTATGAAAAAAAAGCAAGTTTTAAAGCTCGGAAAACACATTGTTTTATTTTCCAAAACCACTATTAAATGTGCGAAGGATTTTTTTACGATCGTTTTCTGTACTGACATTAATCAGTCTTTGAAACGGGTGTTATTAGATTGTTTCACATTTACGACAACGAAGAAGAAACTATTTCGGGATATTCCAAACGATTTTTTTTTTCTTTCCACCCTCGCAAGCAAAAAGAAGGAAAATAACATCCGCAAATATATTGCCAGTTATAAAAACAGTTTGAGCGTTCATGTTTTTGCTTCATTTGCTAGCTACGAGCGAGAATTTAATATCTGGAATATTTTAAGAGATTTTTTTTCCCCCTTTGGGTTAGGGAAAAAATATATAATAAGCCTTTTGATCCATTTAATAGCTCAAACACATTTCGAGAATTCGTTTCTGGAAAGTGAAATTTTATTGAATATTTTTAAGTGTTCAAGTTACCTTTAAGGGAAAATATACTCTCTCCGAAATTGTGAGAAAAGTTAATATATTCGATTTATATTTTATAAGATTTTTTCCCTCTCATAGCTGACTTTTGAACAAAATATATTACTTGAGGCAGAATTAATAAAAAATATAGAGAGAGATTTTAACTTTTAAGAGTTTGCTTTTTCAAGTCAAATTTGAAATATAATATTATTCTCTCTATTTCTGAATGAAATAGAATTACATTTAAGATTTAATTTTTAAAATAAAAAAAATAAATAAATAAAGTGTAAGAAAAGCATTTGGATATATTTAGAATAAGACTTAAGTACGAATTTCAGTTCTTGAAATTGCGAGTTGAATATTTCGTCTACTTTTTAAATTTCGTTTCGATATGAATTTTTTCAATATTTTAGTTTTAAATTATTCGTCAAAAAGAAATTGCAGATTCTACTTCAGTACTCTAATCTTCTAGAATATTTTTATAATTCATACTTTTTATGTTCCATTTTATTTCTTTATTTACTGATGTCGCGATCTGAGTGAAACGACTATAGGATAATTTATATTTTATTCATTAATCGCCTATTCCTATTTTACCTCCTATTCCCCGTGAATTTTATTGTTCATCAAATATTCTCTTTTATGCCCTTTGGTGTAAAATACAAGAAAATTTGTTCTTAATGTAAAATTAATTACATAAAAATTTGTTACATAAATGCCACTTTTCCCATTAATCGAAACCTTTTCCTTCCACGCTATCTGGGCCTGATGGCCAATTGACTAGCGCTGAGGAATTTGGTACCACAGGCTTCAGATTCGAATCCTGGCATGGATGTTTGTTGGTGGTTCGGAATCCACGTTAAACTGTAGGTCTAGATCTATTTAGCCTAAAGTGTGCCCAAGATGACCGTAGAGCGACAAACGAAACAAAGCATAGAAAACAACTCTCTGGGTTTTGGTACCACAGACTTCAGGTTCAAATTCTGGCAGTAGCATGGATGTTTGTTAGTAGTTCGGAATCCACTTTAAACTGCAGGTCTATATAGCCTAAAGTGTGCACAAAATGACCATAGAGCTTCAACCAAACCAAACCTTTTTACACGCTATCTTGTGCACATTATAACCAGACCATGATTAAATTGCATAACAATCGAGCTTCCTTTGAAATTTGAATGGATCTTTACAATTTTAAATTACAATTTATTTGCAAATGATTTATTATTTATTATTGGAAGTAATAATTTATTTCCAATTCAAATTGGAAATAAATCATTACTTCCTTTTTTATACAATTTTGGTAATTATATTGTTCATCATCAAAATTTGGTTTCTGGTAATCTATTGGGAATTATATTAATTACCATCTTATGAATGGATCTTTAAAATTCTAAATACAATTAATCTTCTGAAATTCAAATTGGCAATAAATCATTACTTTCTTTCGTTACACATTTTGATAATTATTTTTATTATCAATTTTGTTTCTGGTAATCTATTGGGGAATTATATTAATTACCATCTTATGAATGGATCTTTAAAAATCTAAATACTATTCATCTGCTGAAATTCAAATTGGTAATAAATCATTACTTTCCTTTTCGATATAATTTTGATAATTATTTTGTTTATCATCCAAATTTTGTTTCTCGTAATCTATTGGGGAATTATATTAATTAGCATCTTATGAATGGATCTTTACAATTCTAAATACAATTCAAATACAATTCATCTTCTGAAATGCAAATTGGCAATAAATCATTACTTTCCTTTTCGTTATACAATTTTGATAATTATTTTGTTTATCATCCAAATTTTGTTTCTCGTAATCTATTGGGAAATTATATTAATTAGCATCTTATGAATGGATCTTTACAATTCTAAATACTATTCATCTGCTGAAATTCAAATTGAAAATAAATAGTTACTTCCTTTTTCGTAATACAATTTTGATAATTATTTTTTTACCAGAAAAAAATTTGTTTCTGAAATCTATTGGGAAATTATATTAATTACCATCTTGCACAATATTTAAATTTAATTTCTGCGTTTACGAATAACCTGAATTAATAATTAGATAAAAATAATATTTTAATTTCTGAGAACATATTAATTTTATTTGAACAACGACAGAAAAAGATTTTTCCACAAATCATTTTTGTATAACAAAAATTACGAGAGAAAAAAACACTATTTATTTATTTCAAACAAATATGCAGATTAGAATTACATCTCTTGTTACCTTATTTTATTTTCTGATAATCTAAATATACTATGTAAACACACAAATAACATTCGTTGCCAACCATCTGATAGAAATCTGGAGATCCATTTGCTGAAATGATATTGCCACCAAAGAAAAAAAAAAAAAAAAAAAAAAAAAAAAAAACGTTTTCTCATTAACGATGTTAGAAAAATTCTAAACGATGCTTAGAAAAAGGCTTTATTCATACGGCCTCCATGCCAATACGAAATTGATGGATGTTCGTGTTGTTCCATCCGATGTTTTCTATCCGAGTTGAGATGAATCTTAAATTGGATGGGCTGAAAGGCAGACGATTCTATTGAAGATTGATCTCTACTGCTCTGCTCTTTAAAAAATAGTCTGCGAAGAAAGAGGAAAACTTTTCTTTCAACTGAAGTGAACCGATGCAGGTTGAGTTTGGAATATGATGTTTGGTCGAGTTGACATCTGGAAAGAAGTTTGCTGGGACTTGATAAAAAAAGAATTTTTTTTTTTTTTTGATGCTTTAGAATTTTAAATTAAATAAATTATTCATTCGTGAATCAAACTGATCAGACTGAAAATGTGACACATATTTTTATTGATGTAGATTTATTTTAGTATCACAATGGAAGTTGAATAGCTGTTCGAAGTATTCGTTTTAGAATAAAGAGTTTTCAAAGTAACAAGATATATATTTATACTGCATCAATGTAGGCCGTTTTTAATATCTGTTTTATATTTTTATGCTTGATTAAATTGATTTTTTATAACTTGTTGCTACCGAATTTATTCTAAGCAATTTTCTGCGATATAAAAAAATGAAATTAATTATATTAAATTCTGTAAATAATATAAATGTAAATAATTATATAAAATATCAAATTCTGAATTCTTCAAATTCTGAGTTATATTAAAAAATTGATATAGAATTTTGAACGAATTATTTAATTTGAACACATAAGATGAAGAAAAATTAATTTTGTTTCAAATAATATATATTATATATCGGGTTATATGTTAGTATATATCGGGTTATATGTCAGTGCATATATATCAGTAACATACATATGAGAATAAATAACAAAAACCTCTGAAAAAATTTTAAAAAAATCATTAACAATTTTATAGAGCTCGAATTGAATTCAGTTTGATACATAAAAGAATCCATTAAGTTTTATAAAATTTATACTGAACACAATTTTTTAAAGACACGAAGATTTTACTTAAATATTTTTTCTTTTTATTACAACCTTCATTCTATAAATGGTGTCAAAAATTATTGCAAAGAATTCTACTCGTTAAAGGTGGTCTTTATATAACAGTGGTCAGGACTGCCAACCATTTGACGATTGAGTTTAATATGGGGCCACAATAATAAAGAAGTATCTAAATAATTTTAATCATGTAAAATAGCTGCTATAAAATAAACCAAGAAATTTTTTAGTAAATTCTGTATTTAAAAAAATAATATAGCTTCCGTTTAACCCTCAAGGTGTTGATAGCATATAAAACCATGTTAATAATAAAATGCATCAAAATCAACTGCTTTAAAAAAATTGCGCACCGTAATTGTATAATTTCATAAGACAATGAATTTTTAATTGCCTTAGACATCAATGTATTAATTAATTTAAGTGCAAGTTAATGAATATACGATAAAAAAATCGTAGAATGTATTTTTATTCAATTTTAATCTAAACAAGAAAAAGATATGAAATAAAACTTTGAGAAAATGACATGGAGACATTAGTTATAAAGTAATTATATCATAATTGTGTCATTTCTAAAAGTAATTACCGTACATTTCTAAATAAGCCAATTTGTCTATAAGCCGAGCTTTCAAAAGATGTATCCAAACTCATATATATAAGCGGAAATGAAAAAAGATTGGGTATAGACACTTAGGATGAATGGCACAAATCTTGGAGTGGAAGAAAGGGCGCTGTATTTAAAAACCATCCATACTGGTTTGGATGGTTTATTAAATTCAGAAACCTTTACCTCCACTCATCTACAAATTAAGTGAAAGCAAGTGTCGTGAAAGGAAAACAAAAATGGCTGTAATACTGGGAAGACTAGCATTTATGTTCCAATCACTGTTGTTTATTTAAACAAGTCATTTTTGGATAGACTTAGATCTAAATAGATGGAGTGGATGGCGACAGAAGGAGGAACTTAAAAAAAGTAGATTTAGAACAGTTGCGTAATGGGTGAAAGACGTATGATTTGAGATTACACCTAAGTCGTGTCGTTTTTCGAGCTTTTAAGTTCTGCATCGGCAACTATATGGATGACAGTGAGAAAGATTTTGTGTACGAAGAGAATATAAATTCTGCTAAGGAAAATACTGAAAATGATCCTGATATGCACACAGACATCCCAGTGAGTGAAAGTGAATTTAATGATCTACTTAGAAACTCGGATTCTAACTCAGATTTTGAAAGATTTTTAAGTTTTTCTTTGTGCGCAAAGGTTACATTCAAAATATTCAAAGTAAGTTTAAAAATGAAAGTAATTTTCCTTTTCCTTTGTTATTTTTATGCACTAATTATTTACGGTATTCTGTTATTACATCTGGTCTACGTTTTAGTACTATTTCATTATCCGAGCGTGAATTTCGCCAATATGAGGTTTTCCTTTTTGGTGATCACGTAACAAATCAGCAATATAAACAATTTCGAAAATAAAATGATTGCTTTTCATAACACAATTTTAAATGTACTTTTTTTCATAAACTTTGAATCCTTTCTTCAAAGAGAATCATTACTTTTTCGAATTTTTTATTTATTTATTTTATATCTCTTTGGTATGAAATAAATCTTTAATACGTTCAAAATAATATTTTAGAATTAAATTGTATTCGTATTATAAATGGGGTTTATAAATCTAACCATAAATGAGTTACTTAAAAGGCAACCTGTGCCTCATGCTAAACAGCAAAACAACAAAAGTTTTCTTTAAAAAAAAAAATATGAAACTTGCACCATAACACAACAATGATTAATTATATATACCCCATGTTTTATTCATAATTATCTTATAGCATTATCTTTATTTAAAATATTCTTACCCACTGAAGATCAAATCAAAATCCTCTTTGTGGGACCTCACGAAAAAAATAAAAATAAATAAAATCCCCAAAACTTTACAAAAAAATTTCCTGAATAAGAAACGAGCTTTTCATAACGCATTTTTAAAAAAAAAAGAAAGAAAAAAAAAGAACTCCAATGGAAAAAAGAAAAAAAAAAAAGACAACCGTCTGATTTAAATCTCCCGTGAAAATATCAGAATATTCAGAAGCCAGCCAACTTGCGGAGAAAAGACACATGCATAATCTGCCTGGCGTTTTAAATTCCTCACCAATTCCAAATACAAATACAGAAAGTTCTGGAAAGATCTAGAAACCCACTCTTCAACGCCCGGCCGAGTGTTAAGACAAACATCTTTTATGCATAAGTTTCTTGGACCGATTCCAGTGTGCTGCACGCCGATTCTTGGTGGAACTTCACCCCCGGTTACTTGTGTAAATTGGACTTAATAAATATGTGGCTGGGAGTCGGGTTGAGTTGCTCCAGGCTCCTTCCAAAATCTCTATCGTTTGAATTTACTAAACTCTTCGAAGAGAGATAGAGAGAGGGTGGTGGGTAAAGGGGAGGTGATGTTGATCCCAAAGGTTGGTTGGTTGTTTATTTGTCTGTGGTAATTGTTTAGAGTTAGAAATCATCCTCTTAGTTTGATTGTTTTTTGTAGAGGAATGATGCCGGGAATACTGAAAAGGGAAGATTGGTGGTGGGTGTTATTGCAGTCTGGATAAATTGGCGGTTGGTATTTCTCGTGTGGTTAATGTGGAGGAGTACTCTGGTAATTTATTTTGCTTGGGATCTAATATATTGAGAGAAATACGATAGTCAAATGATTAAGATTGGAAATGCTCCTCTTATTATTTTTAAATATTATATATTTTTAAATGATTTGCATCATATGCATACTTTTAATTTTGCTGCTATTTCTAGCAGCTTCTCATCTATTTGGAAGTGAAATTTTCTGATTGTAACTTAATGATTAATTTAATTTTCGTAAAAATTATCTTTTTATATGATGGACAAGACATCACATACATGTTCAGAATATTCGAATTTTTTTTTTTTTTTTTTTTTTTGGGGGAGGGTCAATAAAATTGTTTTAATCTTTCAGCTTCTTCATAGACTGCAAAAACTTCACGTAATTCTATATTGTAACCGTGCTTCCTTCTACCCAACCATGTTTAGTGTTGTCGATTGTTTGTGCAATTGTATCTGGGTGTGGTTGGTTGAGCTTAAGAACACACAGCTTTATTTGCAAGCACGTAAACATGACGTAAACACCACAATTAACTACAAACAACATGCAACATCACACACCACAACATGTAACACATTTAAAGATATATAATACATTCGTGGAAGGATTTCACTTTTAGGCTGTAAATTGACTTATTTATTCTCGGGATTGCGCCGTACTTCCCCTCGGATGAGAGTCTCGATGCCAACTGATCATTTCTCTTCAACGCCATAAGGGGGCTCTTGCATTGCGTAGGAGGAAGCACGGTTGTAATATCTCCATCCATAATGCTGTTTTATTTATTTCACTAGCATAATTTTTCCAATATTTATCTTTGCCATATAAAATCTTCCTCAAGTAAATCTTATTGAAAATTCTAGGTTTTACATCAAGGAAATTAATATCATAGAAGATTTTGGAATTTAAAATTTGATTTCATAACTGAATTTTGTTTCTTGAGAGAAGTGACAATTTATTATTATTATTATTTATGTTATTATCACTTCTCTTAAGTAACGAAATTCAGCTATAAGATAAAATCTTCTATTCCAAAAATTTATATATTATCAGCCGTTTATTTCTTTGTGAAGGTTATCTAGTATAAAAAGCATTTTACCGCATGAAATAAAAATTTATAAATATCCCTTTATCCTGTTTACACTAAAGAAAAGAATATTCCAATTTTGACTATGAATTGATTTTTTTTTTTTCCTTTTACATTTCAAGAATTTCATACACTATTTTTGGAATAAAACCGAAAATAGTGTTATTGAAGCTTGAATATTTTCTAGTCCCTGCGTTGACAAAACGCAGATGGTTAGCTCTGTGTAGTATTCTACAGCCAACCATCTTTTTGAGGCACAGCACCTCAGTTTACAATGCTCTCGAGTGAAAACTTTCTCAACGATCTTCGAGCTTCAAGATATTCAAATATCTATCTGCTTTTGCCGAAATGGGGAGTTTTTGTGGAAAGTGCAACATTTCTTACGTCGCCGTTTTTTCGTATTTTGAAATTTCGTTGGGGTTTGAAATTTCGTGAGCGTTTTATTTATCTAATGTAACGTTTCTGTATTTTTTCATGCAAATCAAAATGGAAATCACGTTTGTTTGTTTCTTTTTTTTTTTATTTATTTAAGGCGTGAAACGACGTAAATTGCCTGCGTAAAAAAAAGATAACGAAACGGAAATGACGTCAATTTTTGTATTTCACATATATAGTGCGTATTGAATTTCCAATCAAGTGCGTTGTTATTTTAATTTGAAATGAAATTAAATAGTAACCTTGGCAACAGTTTATGTGTCAATTTTTAGGTAGTTAAATTCATTTAAACTAAAACATATTAATAAACCTACACTAGAATATATTATTATTATTAAACCAAAAGAACTTTTGCGATTCATTTTCGATTATAATAATTTATTCTGCAATTGTGTCTAACATTGCACGATAATTAATATTATCATAATTGTATAGAAAATAGGAAATAATTCTTCCATTGAATAATACAAAAGTAATTATAAAGGATTTATAATCCGGTGTAATACTGGATGTTATTATGTGTTTTGTTCGTATTTTTGATCATTGCATTATGCTAATATGAACATCGTCAAAATTGTGAAGTTAGCAAATTTGTAAAATTCGACCAAAGATTTGTTTCAAAATTTAAAAGACACTGAAATTATAAAAAATTTCATAAACTCTGAAAATTCTGAAATATAAACGATTTCATAATAGATTTTGATGAAAGTCAAAAACATTATGAAAAAGTATGATTTACAGTAAAAGCTGGAGTGGCAATTGATCAATTGGTAATCTGGTGAATTCTGTAAATGAATGTTTAATTAATATAATACTTCGACGATGTTAAAAATTTTGTTTCTGATTCTAATATTCATGCAACTAATTGAAATTATTTGATGATCTTGTAAAATATTTAATGTTCTTGTATTAACAGCTGCTGTATGAATTGACTGCGGTTAATGAACCTTTTTATATTTCCACCCGTGGTTGTTGGTATAACTGATCTATAAGTTGATGCTCTCGTAGTTATTTTATAATTAAGAAATAATGTGAATTAACTCGCTGTTTGAACTCAATTCACTATTGATGTATTTTCAATAAATTTTTTTGTGTGGATTATGAATGTGTTATGAAAAGGGGCCTGATGACCGAGTTACTAGCACTTACTAACACAGGTTTCAGATTCGAGTACCGGTGGTGCCATGAATATTTGTAGTGGTTCGAAATTCTCCTTAAACCGTAGATCCCAGTCTAATATGACTGTAGGGCGTTGGGCGTAGGGCTGGCAACCCTATCTTGAAAAAAAGAAACCATCTTCTGTTTCGAAATCTGCCAGTAGGCAAATGGCCTTGGTCCACCATGGGCTGTATTGCCAGAGAGTAACCACTAATAAACATCCATGCCAGCTCCAGTATTCAAACCAGAAGCCTGGGTACCAAAGGCCAGTGCGCCAGCCAATTGACCATCAGGCCGCAACTAGGGCTCGGTGCCACATGTTTCTGTTTCGAGTCCCGGCGGTGCCGTGGATGTTGGTAGTGGTTTTGGAATCCACTTTGTTCCGTAGATCTCGGTCTAATATGACTGTAGAGCGTTGTGTGAAAACCCTATCTTGTAAAAAGATAACATCTCCTGTTTCGAAATCTGCCAGTAGGCAGACGGCCTTTGGCCCACCATGAGCTCTGGTGTCAGAGAGTTAGTTTGGTGTATGAAAATGTTTATAATCACGATCCTTCGTTATTCATTCAAAAAGAGAGAAATTCTCAGCTATAATTTAGTATTTTCAAACAATATTAAAAAAAAATGATATATTTTTTATTATTTTCTGAAATACTTTTTTTTCAAAATGATAATGTTACAATTAGAATTAAAACCCAACTACTACTAGTCATTTTTCTTTTTTACTCTCTGTTAATGTTTACATGCGTAAAGAATCTAAATAGATAATAAAATTAGAACGTGACAATTTTTGTAAATATAATAATTGGACAAGTAATAAAGAAATCTATTACACTGATATAAAACTAAACCTGAAATGCGATGAAGATAAATTAATTTCTCACAAAAACTAATTAAAACGTTATTAAAATTAGTGCCAAGTTATGAATAATGAATACGAAAGCCTCGTAGATTAATGATGAATAATAAAATATTCATTATAACAATGTTACGAACGAATATCTCTCATTTTCTTAAGATTCTACTCAATGCACAGGTAAATAAATAAATAAATATCTCTCAGGAACATTTTTTGCTTTGTTGTAATTTCTTTTATTGTTGTAAATTTTTTTTTTTTATCACTTTTGTTTTATTTTCTTACATTTTTTTTTAGTGAATGTCGTAATTTTTAAAAGAAACCCTTTGTAACATTAATTAGCTGTTATTAATGTTACATTTCTAGTTGTTGTATTATTATTTTTTTTATAGAAAATAAGTAAGTAAATTTATTAAAGTAAATTATAAAGTAAATTAAATTTGTAGTTTTTATTGATTTTTTTTTGTTGTTTATTTTTTAAGGAATATTTAAAATAGGAAAATAGACAAAGCTAGATTGTTGACTTTCAAACCATATAAAAGCTCTGGTTCTATAGATGGGAAAGATGATTTGAAAGAAATACACACTGTAATTGATAATAAGTAATTTGAGTTTTGAATGGTAATTCGCATTATTATTTTTACCCGCAAAAAGAATTAATAAAATATTTTTTTATTCCTTTACAGTAACTCTATCTAGTTACATTAAATATATTTGTTTAGCGCCCTCAGTTTGAAAAAAAAAAAAAACGAGAGAGAGAAAATAAAACATTTTAGCGTCACTGTAATCATGCTAAAAATGTAAATTTTCTAGTGTCATTACAATGCTAGGCTAAAATTATGCATTTAAAATGACACACTAAAACTCTCTGTTAAAAAGATTTACAGTAAAATCTCTATGTAAACATTCAGTTTAAACGATTTACTAAAAAGTTTTCATTTAAATGTATTAAAAATCTTCATCAAATAATATATACTACTGTGACCAAAGAGTTAAGACCGGTTATTTTTTTCAAAAACTATTTATTTATTCTTTAAAATTTATTTCATCGCCTTCAAAGTAATCCCCTCTGAACACAATGCACTTATGCCAACTTTTTTTCCAATCTAAATGCATGCTAAAACGTCATCGGCAGGGAGGACCTTCAAAGCGCGCGGCGATTCAGGTTGAATCTCTTCAATCGACTGAAATCGGTGTCCCCGGAGTGGTCTTTTGAGTTCAGGGAACAGCTAGAATTTGCACGGTGGGAATACGGTGGATTTGAAACGATATGGGATTCATTTTTGGCGAAACAGTCACGGAAAAATCAATGCAGTGTGAGCTGGCGCATTCAGTGTTTTCGGTACCAATCGAGATTTGACGCGTTTGAGGCCCAAAATGGAATTGACCGATCCTTTTGAAATTCCAACATCATCAGCAAGGTCTCTAATTGTAAATCTACGGTTTGCAAGCACCAAATCTTTAATTTTTGGCGTGAGCTTCGTCAGTTGAAGCTGATGGTCGACCAGAGCGCTCTTCGTCTTCAACGCGTTCTCTGCCTTCTTTGAATTGTTTTTAACTCTTCTAAACATTTCTTTCCGATATAGGAATGTTCATCGAATGCCTTCTGCAACATTCTATACGTTTTCGCAAATAAAATTTAATGCAAATTCTTTACTCAATTAATTCAACATTTCAAAAAAACGCCGGAATCAGTTTTAGCGTCTCACAAAGCCAAACGTTCTCAAACACTAATGAATATTTTGATGACAAATTTCACACAGATGTCAAGAGCAGTGTCAAAAACCCTAAAAAGAAAAAAAATTGAAATTCCATATGTCCCGGGAATTTTAAATTGAAAATTGGTCTTACTTTTTGGACACAGTAGTAAATCCTTGTCATGAGGATAAGCATTCTATTTTATCTGAGAAAAAAAATATTGCTCAATTAACTGTAATAACTATTTTAATAACCAAGTAATCAGAACAAATTAAATTTCGAATTACTTAATTACATCGATACATTGTTTGTACTAACACCATTTTTATGATTCATATAGAAAGTCTTTAAAAGATTTTGGTTGTTATTACTTTTGGACACAGTAGTATAGACAAATTTAAATTTAATAAGAATTCTAAAATAAAATGTTAAAAAACTGGATTGAAAATTTCAAAACTTCCGATATAAGTTATATAGTTATATATCGCTATATATATATATTGCTAGTTATATACCACTGTTTATATAGCGCTTTTAGTCTCAACTATATCTTGATTTTTGTCTCTTGTCATGCACGATGTTGATTACTGACAAATAAATAAAAATTTAACTACTCTAATAAGTAAATTTATCATTTTTGATCCCAGTACTGCCAAATAAACTCTACTTAATCATTCTTGAAAAGGAAAAAAAAAGCCACAATCAAATTAATGTTTTCCAATATAATTTTTGTCCTTTTCTCATTATCTCTGGAGGAAAAAATTGCAGAATTCCCCCTTGTTCTTCAAACAATAATGTCCGAACTCTTTTAAGAAATCCTTCGAAGATGCACTTCATCAATCAAATTCAGTCGTCGGGCAAAAATTACGAGATTGTTCGTTTATTTCGTTTCGAACTTTTCCTTGCGGTTGTCCGCGCAGAGTGGCGTAATTTGATTGGACGAACTACTTCCAAAAGGAAATTAAAAAGTGTATTTTCATTTTTAGGTTTCTTTTTTTTTTTTTATTTAAGCATTCGAAACCGTTAACGCGGTTGGTTTGGTAGTGGATCTAATTAGAATTTGACAAACTTTCAAGAAATGAAATAGAAAAATGAGAAAAAAATGGGCATTTGAACAAAATTAATGTAAAACTTTATTTCTTCATTAACGTATCAGCCGAATGTGGACTTCTTTTTCAATTCCTACTATTAGCTCACATTCTCCCTATATATATCTGGATCAAATTTTCAATCGTTCATAAAATACTTTTTATTCATCCACTCAAGTTCAAATACATTTTTTTTAACTTGTAGCGGATGACACTGGATGTGAATACAGTTTTTTCAAATATTAATTCAGTAATTAAATTTAATTTTAATTTTAGTTTTTTTAGATTTATGTTGCATATATCTACCAATAGATGGCACCAGATGTAAAAGGAAAATTTCAACTTAATAGTGAAAAAAAAAAAGTATGAATTGACTTAAATTTTTATATATTACTTGTTTACCTTCACGAAATTTTTAATTTTTATTTAATATCAAATAACATTGTTTGTTTCATAAAATTTTAAGGAATAGTTATCAAAAGGACATTGAAACTTTTGATAAAGGCTTTTTTATTCCTTACCTAGCTGGCAAGCACCATCTAACGTACGAAGGGATGAAGGCTAAACCCCACTAGTGGTGTGTATTATAATTTTTGTTTTTAAAAAACTGGCCAGTTACTGCTGAAAATCCTAGCGGCATGATGGCCAATTGACTAGCGCTCTGACCTTTGATACCTCAGGCTCAAGTTCGAATCCTAGCTGTGGCATAGATGTTTATGAGTGGTTCGGAATCCACTTTAAACAGTAGGTCCCGGTCTGTTTAGCCCTCGTGTATGCACAAGATGACCGTAATTTATACTAAACCAAACCTGAAAAATAACCTATTGTCCAGTTTTAAGGGCAGTGCAGAAAGTGTAATTTTTTTTGTGTAATCTTTTTTTCAGTTTTGAACGATAACTGATGAACGTAATTTATTGCCTGAATATGATTTATTGACACTTTTTCTTTCTTTATTTGCTGTACTTTCTAAGATTGCTGTTATACATTTTTGTTTTTACATTAAATTCAAAATTTTATGGATAACCTGTTAAATTTTATGGATAGCCCAGCCGATTATAATTTTTATATTCATGCATTAAATTTTTTTCTGTACATATTAAGCGATGCATACATTTTTATTCTAATTACTTGAGCTATCTGTTTGTCAACCATGGATTCTCTAAATGCTTTCATCAGTCTATAATGGAGGAAACCACTTTGGTGTGCCGACATTATTCCCTATGATGATGAGAGAGATTGAATGATTTCAAAAAGGCTTTCCCGATAACTAAATCTGAATCAAGCAATCTGATGGTCGATGCGGGTATTCTGTCGTTATCACCAGCTAATCTACTCGATTTTCAAAATAATTTTATAATGCATCCCAACAGTTGTAATGAAACATTTTGTACGCCAACACGAGACGGATTTGATTCACACTAAATATATTTATTTTATATTTTCTTATAATCTATGCAATATAATCATCGTTAATTTAATTTTGTAATATTTTACCTTATTTGTAAGGTGATATTTACAAAATCTTTTACAGAATCAGCGATGCTGTCAAGGGTTGGTTAATTATTATATCATTTATCACTTAGACATTTTTTAATTTTTTTTTAACAAGATTTTTCGGCAATTATCTGATGTTGATTATATTGAGATGCTACTTAATAAGGAAAGTTGATACTACTTTTATCAACAAAGTAAACAAAACTAAAAAGCAGAAATTTGAGGCTGGTCTCAAGTTTCTCGTCGATGCATCAAAGGTTAAGCAATAATTTTTTTCCGACTCAAAGACTTAATATTCACGCCAACAGCGATTGATTAATTAATTAATCTTTATCAGTTCGGCTTATCTATCGCTTCTTGCTTCTAAACAAGCTCTTATCTGATTAATGAGATTTTTGTATAATTTTAGAACCCTGTTGAGCATTTTTAAAATCGGAATTTCTTTTTGTATGCTATATTGTTAAACAAACTTTATATTACTTAATTTATAATGTAACAAATCATTAGCAGAGTATCTTTATAGTTGATTTGATAAAATATATAAATAGTTGTGATTGATTTGTTGGAAATGATGCATATAAATAAACTGAGATCATATGATAGATTCGAATTTTGACAGAAAATTTGTGTTTCAAAAGTAATTCGTTGCAAAAATATTCTAATTTATTCAATCAAAATAAAAAACAAGCAATATATATATAAAAAAAATTAAGTCAATTAATTCTTTTTCACTCTATTGCAGAAAGTCATTTATAAATAATTTTCATTCATTTTTTTTTGAGTTTATCAGACGCCATCTATTATTAGATACATGCAACTAAAAAAAAAAAAAAAAAAAAATTCAAATTAATTAATTAAATTTAATTAATGAATTAATATTTGAAAAAACTGTATTAACATCCAGTGTCATCCACTACAAGTACAAAAAAAAAAAAAATGTATTTGAACTTGAGTGGATGAATAAAAACGTATTTTATTAACGATTGAAAATGTGAACAAGATATATATATAGGGAGAGTGTGAGCTGATAGAAGGAATTGAAAAAATGATGAAATCATAGTGAAGTTTTATTTTCAAGTACCCATCTCTTTGACTTTTAATCATTCGTCATTAGAAAAGCAGAACCTATAGCAAATTCAGCGGTATCTTGGGTACATCATGGGATGGCTCATATTCTGCATATTTTCTTTTTCTCGCACCTCCCGATAAGGCATCTAGTAAGTTCATAATATATCCGCTCTAACCCAGCAGGAGGATAGATTTCTCTATAGATAGATTCCCCGTATATTTCTCTACTTATTCCAAGCAACTTTTAATTCCTCTGGGGCCTGAATGGCCGAGTGTCTAGCGCTCGGTACCCCAGGTTTAAGGTTTGACTCCCGTCCCTCCACTTTAAGCCGTAGGGCCCGGCCTCATATGACTGTAGAGCGTCACGGAGACAAGTTAGATTTCTACCCACTGGTGCACCATTCCAATAGAAGCTGCCTGTTTTCCCTTCAATAATGAGTCCATATGGGTTTGTGGGCTTGGTCTAGATGTTGTTTTTTATCCCACTTGGTAGACAACTTTCAATTCTTCTAATTCTACGTGCGCTATTTACCTGCCACATTGAGCTAAGTTTATTATTTAAACTTATTTTATAACTAAATAACTTTTAATTGTATATAATAATTCCTTTTAGAACAGAATCATTAATGGTAATAATAATAATGAGTTTTTCATTAAAATTTTATTTTGTTTATTTACAGTATCACTATTTTTCCTCTTTGTAAAATTTTGTTTTTGGAAATGATCAGTTTCTTTTGTTTGTGTTTAGCTGGGGATTTTTACATGGAACTGATGCATTACTTTTTCTATTTCAGAAACCTTGAGAATTTTTTTTGGAGAGTAGAATTTATTCCTCGTCAAGAGTTTCACGTCTTCGGTAAGTGCATTCAAATTGTTCTACATAACAAAAAAATATTCAAATTGTTCTACATAAGAAAAAAAAAATCTTCAAATTGTTTTACATAACTAAAAAAATTCTTCAAATTGTTTTACATGAACTAAAAAATCTTCAAATTGTTTTACATAACTAAAAAAATATCTTCAAATTGTTTACATAATTAAAAAAAATCTTTAAATTGTTCTATATAAGAAAAAATTCAAATTTTTCTACATAACGAAAAAAATTTCAAATTGTTCTACATAACAAAAATGTTCAAATGGACTATTAAAATATTATATTTTTAATACTATTTTTACTATTTTTTTTTATTTTATTACTTTTGCCAACACATTTCATAAATTTATTCTAATCAAATCTATTTAATATTCTAAAACTTGTTCCTGCCATTTCCGTGCTCTTGTAATTGAACTTAATGTGAATACTTAAATGATTTAATATAATTAAAATTAAAAATAATTTAAATGATTATTTCCAAACTTATGAAATTTCATCTTCAAATCGCAATCCTTTCTAAAAAGTTTCATTTTAAAATTAGAGCCGAATCACAGAAGACAGAGAGTCAAAACATTTATATCTTTTGAAAGGCAGCACGTAGTGAACAATTTCGAACTCTTACTACTTCTGAAGTTCTGTAAATAATAATCAAACTTTTCCCAAACGAATTATTGAAAGAGAAAACATAATTTGCACTCTAGCTAATTAGTTTCCCTTTCTCAAAACTTTCTGAACTTTCCCCACTTTGTATACATTTCTGAACAAATTACTTATTCGCATTAGTTTCTAAATAATTACTCTGAATGGTCCGAGAACCTCGCCCTTTCAATTTTAGTAATTATTTAACCACCCCGGTTCCTTTTGGAACAAGACAAGAAGAAACAAGTATTAATCCCTCAAAATGGTACCTGGAGAAGACCGAAATTATTCACCAATATTCAAATAACATTCCATCCTTCTAATGCTCTTAAATATCCTTCCCCCAACCCCCTTTTTCCCGGAATGTGCGATTTCCTCTGGAGTAAGAGACAAAAGAAACACACCAGGGTGGTGCACAACCGAAGAGGGGGGGTGATGGAACGTCTTAAAGCGATTTAAAGGCATTTAAGATCTTTGCGGCATTAGCATTTAAATTGGATTTCAAGAAGATTCAGAACTTGCATGGATAGAGTGAGTGCTTTTTTTTTAACCGCCATTTCCCTTTCCTCCTGCAAATGTTTCGACAGTTCGAAATTCTGTTTCCATAATTTTCCACCACTCATTAATTTGGAAGCGTTTTTACCACACTCCATTGAGCACTTCTTCAATCTGTCTTCTTCTTCTTCTTGCTGCAGTATTATTTCCGATTGTGATTCTTTATGGAATGATTTGGGTAAACATTCCCATTCCATTTTCCAGCGGAAAAAAATAATGTTCTTGCAGCAACCGTCGCCAGTAAGTTTTGAAAAGTTAATCGAAAACATCTTCTAGTTCCATTCATTTAGCGTTGTTTGCATTTATTTTTTCTACAAAATCTTCGAATTCCCCGCTGGCTGAACATTAATCATACTTAAGGAAGGCACTTTTTTTTTTTTTTTTTTTTTTTTAATTCCATGCTTTTCTATTCCGTTCTGCATTGTAAATATGAATTTTTTGGTAATCGAATTGTATTGTATGGCTCGCCGGACGCATCTGGAAGCCACTTCTAACGGTTTAGAGTTGGAATTAATTCAAAATTGTGGAACATGTTCGAGTTTCTAACCAAAAGGATCCAATCGTGCTGTTGGATAAAGCTTGTTAGCTAGAATGTAACGATTCTCGACAGTTCTGTTTGTGTTCGAAATGCGTTTTAAAAAATGCATGACGTTTTTAAAAATCTATCTTTGAAAGATAATTTATGTAGATAACATAAACCTGCAGCACAGAAGTAAAGAAAGAGAAAAACTCTTTATATTTAATGACAATGATGGAATTTGTTTTGAATATTGTGTTTAGCTAATTTCAGATGAACATATTGTGGCATTTTAGTGAAAACAGTAAAAGTCATATTTATTTAAATGATTTATTTACTCTCACATATACATACCGCTTCGAAAAATCTATATTTGAAAGATAATTTATGTAGATAGTACAAACCTGCTGCACACAAGAAAAAAGCGAAACTTTTTATTTTAATTACAAAGGTGGAATTTGTTTTCTTCGTATCTAATATCTAGGTGTTTAGCTGATTTCAGTCGAACATGTTGTGGCATTTCAGTGAGAAAACAGCAAAAAGTGATACTTATTTATATGATTTATTTACTCTTTCCCATCATGTATTCATACCACTTTTAAAAATCTATCTTTGAAGATAATTTATGTAGATAATATAAATCTGCAACTCAGAAGAAAAGAAAAGGCCAAATTTTTTTCATTTAATGACAATAATGGAATTTATTTTGTGTTGAATATTCAGGTGTTTAGCTGATTTCAGGCGAACATGTTGTGGCATTTCAGTGAGAAAACAGCAAAAGTGATACTTTTATTTATATGATTTATTTACTCTTTCCCATCATGTATTCATACCACTTTTAAAAATCTATCTTTGAAAGATAATTTATGTGGATAATATAAATCTGCAACTCAGAAGAAAAGAAAAGGCCAAATTTTTTTCATTTAATGACAATAATGGAATTTATTTTGTGTTGAATATTCAGGTGTTTAGCTGATTTCAGGTGAACATGTTGTGGCATTTCAATGAACAACAGCTTCAAAACAGCAAAAGTCATACGTATTTATTCTTTTCCATCATGTATGCATACCGCTTTTAAAAATCTTTGAAAGATAATTTATGTAGATGACATAAACCTGCAGCACAGAAGAAAAAAAGCTAAACTTTTATATTAAATGACAATGATTTAATTTGTTTTCTTTATGTTGAATATTCAGGTGTTTAGCTGATTTCAATTGAACATGTTGTGGCATTTCAGTACGAAAGTAGCAAAAATCATACTTATTTAAATGATTTATTTACTCTTTAGCATCATGTATGCAAGCAGTTTTCAAAAATCTTTGAAAGGTAATTTATGTAGATAATGTAAACCTGTAGCACAAAGCAAAAATTATATTTTATTTCAAATAAAGGAAAACCAAACTAACTTGCGTAATTCATAAGATAACCAACTATTCAATTTTATATTTAATAAGCTACTTCTAATTTCATTTTAATAATATAAATTTACTAAGGTAACTTGGATTAGAGAAATATTTTCTAACTAGAAAGCAATAATAATGCAATGATACTGATGAAAAACTTCTTGTATCTCAATATAATTTTTACTTTTTAAAGATTATTAAATATCTTGGAGAAGTATATTTGACAGTAATCCAAATAATATTTTCTTTACTTCTCATTATAGAAAATTTTACATTATTTCCAAAGTATATTTGTATTACTATCAATTGTTATCATAAAACTAACATTTTTACGAATTGTACATGAATACTTATTTGTTTTCGCTAAACTCGATTTCAAATATGAGAAAAATAACTTTCAAAAATTGTATATATGATAAAAACAATTAATTTATAGAGTTAAAATCAACAGATTCGTACTGAGCATAAAAAAAAAAAAAAAATTTTAATTGCCTATGAAGGTGAAAACAAAACAAATTTTTCACTAAGAAATTATTTTACTTTCGCATTATTTTTAAACTAGATTTTGAATTGTAAAATTTTTATTTATTTATTTTTTTTTTTTTTTTTTTTTGTAAAAAATCTTTATAAATAATTTGAAAGACTTATTTTCAGAATAATCCTCAGAAAGCAGCAAAAGAAAAAAACACAATTTTTTTGTGTGTTCGTTCTTCTAAATTAATTTTGTGATTTTTTTTTTTTTTTTTTTTTTTTAAGAAAATATCTAAAAATTTATTGTGGGTTTGATACACAGTAGATAGCGATGAGAAGAGTTTTAAGTCATGAAAAATTAATGGTAAATTCCTTAAACTCAAAAACTCGTGATGGTTTTTATAGAATACAAACAAATTTCAGAAGGTGTCCAAAAAGAATTTAATTAAATGAAAATATCGGATAAAACATGCACTAGTAGGTAACAAAAATGTTAAAAAATTTAGATGTGTATACGTTATCTTGCAAAAAAAAAAAAAAAATTGTTTGTTCGATGATTTTTCTCTATTTTCCTAATCCCCTCATGCCCCTTTTTTTTGTGCGATGAAACAGTAAGTTTCTCTTTATATCCTTGTTTAAAAAAAAAAATGTAAAAATTAAGTTATTAATATTGTTCATACTTTTTGTAGCGCGAAAGAAAATTTATAATTAAACTCAGTGAGTTGTTTTCCTTTTATATAGAACATTTTGGAGCAAAAACTTGTTTTTGTCTCGTGGAATAAACTTTGTTCTTCGACTGAAAATAGTTTTTAAGGCATCATCTTTGCTAAAAGTTAACCCTCTCTTCAAAACAGTGCGTTGTTTGTATTCGCCACTTTTTTTGTTAAGTTTTTTATGGTAAATTAACATTCTTTTCCACTATGTGTTTTTTAATGAACTTTTAGATACTTTCGTTCAATATTTTGAAAAAAATTATTGGGAAATATTCTATAAATAAGATTACATTTTATTTTATAGTTCATTACAAACTAACAAGTAGAATTATTTCTATCTCCTTTTCTAATATTTAATCTGTTTTTATCTAATATGTACATATTTCGTGATCAAAATGAATAAACACTGTAAAGTATGCGCAAATGAAAGACGTATTTTATTAAATAAAAATAATAAATATTATATAGCAGAGGCTTGGAATACTACCACCTTTGTCATCTCATTAAGAAAGCGGCCTGGTGGCCAAGTGACTCTTTGGTACGTCCAGGCTTTAAATTCGAATTCTGGAGGTGGGTTGGATGTTTGTGAGTGGTTCCGAATCCACTTTGAACTGTAAGTCCCAGTCTTAATAGCCCTCGTGTGCACAAAATGATCGTAGAGGGACAAACTAAACCAAATCCCCTTAAAAAATATATATTGTAGCGCTTCTTTTGCCCCAAAAAAAAATCCCATCCAAAAATCCCCCCCCCCTACTACTATTATCTATTATCGTCACATTTCAAGAAATAATAATAATAATTATAAAACATTCTCAGATTAAAATTAAATTTATTATATAATGTGCAAATATGAGTTGTCTTTGCCTGGATATATAAAAAATAAAGCATTTTTAGTTTTGATTAATTTTATTAGGAAAAAGTTTTGTAGAAAGAGAGAATTATCGTTTGGTAAATTCTAAATCAAAAATTATTTTGAATAATTATTTAAAAAAAAAAAAAAAAAAAAAAAGGATTTAGAAAATAAAATATAAATAAACCTATTTGAGACGACCAAAAATATTATTTAAAAAGAATAAAATCACGTAAACTTAAAAAAATCTTGTATTTCAATAAGAAAAATTCTCAAAAAAATTAATAAAATTAAATTTAAAAAAAAAAAAAAAATAGATGAAGCAATGATACCACTTGATCACCCAGGTACAAAATAAGATTTTTTTTTTTTAAATAAAAAAAAAATTCCTCGAGAATTTTGCTAGACGCAAATTGGCTTCAGTGAAGGAATTAAAAAGCTAAGTAACATAGTTATGCTATAATACACATATAAACATGCATTCATCCATTTATATTATATAGATTAATAATTTCTCAATAAAATAGATGATACAGAATTTTCATTTTGTTTTTGGACTTTTCTACTACTTCTCCATACTATTTATTCGACGTTTCTTTGTCTCGAAGAAAATATATTTTATTATTTTACATAAAAATTTTACAGTAAAAAATTTCATTTTATTAAATAACAAAATAAAATATGAATATAACACTATTTACTATTTTAACTTTTGGTCTATTTTGCCAAGTCCACTGTTATATGCGTGATATTTATAAAAGAAACAAATATGTATTGCTAAACTTCTTAAATGTAAAAAGTGCATTTTATTGCTCGATAAAGAAATTGGCAATAAAATAGCACATAATACTCCTTTATCTCTTATTCATTCCGTCTCGGATCTTTTCTGCTACTTACTACATCCTGTAACCCAATCTACCGGCCGAAGCAATCTATCTCTATTAGTTCTACTTAGTTGTTTGTTACCACACTTTTCCGAGACTCCAGCCTGAAAATACATTAACACGGCCAACGCTATATCATTCCAACTGCTTCAGCTAAAAGATTAACTTCTGTCACTGATATGTGAGGATTATTTTTTTTTTTTATTTCCTTTATTGCAACAGCGGCAGCGGCAGCAATTAGTTGCTATTGAAGGCGAACATGCAAGTTATAATCACAGCTCTTGGATAGTTTTTCCGCCTACATGGAACGATCTATTGCCAACTGTCTGGCTAGCCCGTCGCCTGTTTGCTTCTTGTTCTGATGTCCGCAGAGAATAAATAACTCTACTTCGGGAATGAATGCTGTGAATAGTCCAATTACACTTGTCATGAGAACATCACTTAGTGCGATTATGAACCCTCCTGTTCCCTTTTTTTGTTTTCTTCTTCCGATGGCTGAATCAGAAATGAAAGCAACCCATAATTGTGCGGTTTGACAGGCAGAGAATATAAAGCATCCCGCCCACACAGGGTTTTGAAGAGGATGTTTCCTGAACGATTGGTGACGTACATAGTGTTAAAAATAACCTCTAGTCATTGGGTTTCAATGCTCTTTATGTGCCATTTTTAGAACTCCATCGTGAGAACAAATTTCTCTGTGTGCCTACATCAAGGGCTTAAGGACTGTGATCCTCCTCCGCATATATCCATTTTGCTTGAAAAATATAATTGGTTATTTTTCGGAACCATTTTCAGATATCATGGCATCTTAAGATTTTCTCTAAACAATTTTACATTAAGTGGCACATAAATATAATTACAACACGTGGACCAGATGGAAAATCCTCAACGTAATACACTGTGTTGAGAAATGAAACAATTAATCATCCTAATAAATCATTACTTCTGAAATATTAGTTGAAATCCTTGTGCTTACACTGCATTTTAAACAATAAAATTGTATTCCATATTTCATAGCTGAATGCTGTTACAATAAATATATATATATATTGAAAACAATATAAAAGAAACCATATAAAGAGCAAAAATCTTCGAATTCTAAATAATTTTTGCTACATTTGTGAATTTTTGTCAGCATTATCAATGTGTACTTCTATACTTACTTTCTTTTTTTACGCTCGGACATACTTATGTATTTTCTTTTTTGGATTATTGTATTTATTATTTTTCCCCTCTAATTTTTCTTATGTTATATATTTTTTTATTTTATTTATTCTTTTATTTTTGTTATTTATTTTTCAGTCTATCTTATATCCCCCCCTTATGCATTATTATATTATATATAAAATTTATTATGAATATTACTTATTTTTGTGAGCATTGTCTGTGGTGCACGTGTGTGGTTAAATAAAAAAGACTGCCCTGTAAAGCATACCTTAAACCACACAACTTCTCTAACTATTTTGCAAGTAACCTCTTAAACTATATTTTTCTTACCCAAACAACACTGATGAGGTAGTTAGGTGCAGCAGCTCTAAGCCCTACCCTTTCTCCACCACACTATCTTCGGATCTGCAACCTGCATGCAGCCAACGAACCCCTGAATTAACTCGGTGTGAAGGAAAAGGATAAATAAAAGCTTATCTTTCTGTGGTGATCGGGTCTCGCATCTCATTTACTCTGCCGTGTTGTACCCGGGATAGATAATAGGGCAATGAAGAAAATGCCTCGCTTTGTTTATGCGGAGGGGGTTGTCGAGCAATGCAAATGTGTTGGCCCTTAGGTCTCCGAGGGACGTAATGAAAATATTCATATGAATGCAAATGCTGATAGGTCTTATCTTGGGGATAGAATGGTTAACTGTGCTGTGAAGTTTGTGTGTTAATGTGAAAAGTTTGGGACGAGTTCGTTGTGATTTCATTAGTACGGTGGAAAGCAGGTCGTGTTGGAATATTGGTTTTGTAAAGTAATGCTGTTTTTGCATTCTGTGTGAGGTTGGAAGGACATAAAAAACATGCTGCTACCAGTTTATTATCTTTGTTTTTAATTTATTGGAATGAAATTGAATGTCTGAGGAACTGTCTTGTACCCTGAAAACTCACAGTGTTCGATTTTTGATAATGATATCTGCATGATAAAATTTTATTGTAAAAATTGTTTTTTATCTTGTTGCTGTTGATTTGAACATCGGTGGACCTCGTGTTCTCGTCGTAAGAGGGTTGTGGGACATTGGTTCCAAAGAGAAATTTATGGCCTAATTGCCTCGTATTTGCGTGGCGTTTGTAAGAAAATGGAGAATTATCACCGAGCAACCTGATGATGCGAGACACTTTACAAGTCACAATCACTGTTGTGTTTCGTCGTTTTTAAAAGCAGTGACCAGCGGATTCAAACCTGCGTCCTTCTGCATGCTAGTTAGATCATTGTGCCACGAATCTAACATTTTCTGTTTACAATTTAATTGTATCGATCTTTGTCATAGTCACGGAAACTTTTGGTTAGATATTAAGCCCAACGCACTATCCACCAAACCTTTCCAGGCTTTTTTTAAATAAGTACAATAATACGAAAATTAAATTATCTTAAATGAATGCTTTTTTATATCACCTCTCTGTGTCAAAATTTGCATACTATTTGCTATAATATATGAAGAAGATTAACCGTTACAACTAAATAAGTTAATTTAGTGAAAAGTACTTTGTCCCTGTAAATTTTTTCGGTGCATTTTATTCTTTATCTCTTTCTCCCACGGGTAGAAAAAAAGGCGCCAGAATTGAATATCACTCCCATATACAGCCCAATTAACTCTAATAAATTAAGCATCGCGCACCCATTCGTCGATGATGGTATTACGTTTGCATCATTACTTGAAGCAACCAATCGTTAAAGGCGATACTAGTTCAATTCAGGTGGCGAAAGCGAATTACCGCCTGGTAATCGGATAACAGCTTGCTTGAGCGTGTTGTCCAATTAGACAGCAGCCTTTGCTTTTGTACGCAAATGGTTCTGGTTAATCACATTTAGAGGTCTGCTGTTCTGTAACATTTCCTTTTCAAACAAAATGAATGAAAAAAAGAGCGATTTGGACTTTGATCTCGAAATAGTTGACAGGCGGCTTCTTTCAATTAATTCTTCATAAATCATTAGAAAAAAATAAATTCGAGGAGAGCGATTATTTTAATTGTTTTTCTTCTTTCTTTCTTTCTTTCTTAGTGGCAGCACTCGTGCTTTCAGACGAATTAAAAAAATGACTGGGGTTTTTAAAAAAAAAAAAAAGTAATGAGGATTGGATTTTGTGTCTTTTCAGATATAACTACCCAATTGATGAAAGGAAATGAATTAATGTAGGAAGACGTTATTATTTAGAAATTTTTAATGATGCATAAAAAACAATGCTTTAATTATTTAAAAATAATTTCGCATTCATTAGTGGAAATATGGAATTGTGTATGGGAAAAACTAATCAAAGACATGGAAATAGAATGAACGAATTCTTTGCAAGCAAAACATTGCTTTTAGACTTGACTTTGCTGAAACGTGCTTAATTTGTCGTTCTGGTTTGATAACAAAAGAATAATCGATGCTTTTTATTTAAAGTAACTAGTAAGTATGTAGGTATGATAATGTTATATTATGTATTTGTTTAATATTGGATTGACAATTGCGTAATTGCCGCTTTTCACAATTTATTTAATTGATTAAAAAAAGGAACTGTTAATATGATTAGACAGCAGACAACGATTAGGCAGCTTTCTTGGCATTTTAATATAATAACTACAATTTAATTTAATCACTACAGTGTATGGGTTTCTATAATATGGAAACCTGATGACATAATATCCCCATCGTCATGTCTATTTCCAAAAATAAACCAGATCATAGTTTGGTTGGTTAGAAAGTCGATAAATGGTGGGTCAGATTGGTTTGTCACTCTATGGTCATTTTTTGCACTCTTTGGGCTACTTAGACCGGGACTGTTTTACGTGGATTCTGAACCACTAACAAACATCCATGCCAAAGCTGTGATTCGAACCTGAAGCCTGTGGTACCAAAGGTCAGAGCGCTAGCCAGTTAGCCATCAGGCTGCAGATGGTGGATAAGAGTTCTTCAGAGAAAAGACAGTTGTGAATTTCCGTCAATTTCCTGGCGCTTTAATATGGCGGGTGGACATCCTCTCATTAACAAACGGGCTAACTGCTTATCAGATATTTAGTTGTTGAATTAATAACTTCATATATATATATATATATATATATTTATATACCCTATATTTCTGTCAATTTCATTTTTTCGTCAAAAAATTACCCAAAGTTCAAAACCCGTAAATAAGCCGAAATGGTGGGAAAAAAATCCTACAACGTTCAAACATATCGCCATGAGGGTGAAAATATTGCCAAAACATTGTGCAGAAATTATACTTAAAATTTTAATATAAGTATTAAAATGCTTTTAATAAAGATTTTGTAAAAGTTAAAAGTCATATAAAGATTAAAGTCATTTTCGTATATAATTCTGAAACTGAAATGTTTACTTGGATTATTACTTTTCGTATAAAAATCACTTTTATATTTAATAATAGAACGAAGCGTTTATAAATTTAAAAACAATAATAGAACTCTAGTTATTTTTTCGAAACAAATCTATGTAAAAGCAAAGAGTCCAAGTTGAAATCCAAGATGAAGTTGATCTTGGATTTCAACTTCGAAAATTAAAAATAAAAGTTCTATTATTAAAAACATTTAATTAGTTGATAAAATTAAAAACATTTAATTAGTTGCTGTTAAATCTAATTCTGTCACAAAATTAACGGATTCAAGTTTCAACGTTTGATTTCAAAAGTCTTAAACTCGTCGATAAAAAGCTCTACTAAAGCTACTACTCTGCTTTATTTGCATAGCATCAAAATGCTTTGTAAAATAAAGATTTCGCATTGAATAATTATCATGTTCCTATATTATTCTACAACTGAAGCATTTACTGTGACAACACTTTTTTCATATAAAATATAATTTTTTTATTTAATAATAGAACAAAACATTTATAAACTTTAGAAAAATAATGAAACCCTAGCTATTTTTTACGAAGCAAATCTATGTTGAAATCCAAGAGAGTCCAAGTTGAAATCCAAGGTCAACTTCACCGTTCAAAACATTTTATTCTATGATGTTAAATCTAGTTCTTTTGTCACAAAAATTCACGGATTCAGTCCTCAACGTTTGATTTCAAAAAGTTGTAAAACTCAGCCATAAAAATCTCTACTAAGTAACTGCAAAGTATTTTTACTTCATAGTAAACTGATTTGTTGTTCCTTAAGTGGATATATTCCTTTCCTCTTGCCTATATACTTTTAGAATAATTCCTCCATTTCTTGGTTCTTTTGTCGAATGTTTAGAACGAGATGTTTATTTTTTATTTCTAAGACATTTTCAAGAAAAGAAATACATTTTTCTTCTAAAAACTTGAAACAAAATATATGTGGTAACAAAATACTGAAGCGAAACTTTTCACAGAATGATGTGAGATAAAAAAAAAAAAAAAAAAAAAAAAAAACGGTGAAAAACATGCATGTAACACAAGGCATAAAAACTAAGTCCTAAATTGAAAACAAAGAATGATTTTTGTCTGGATGGTGTTTAAAAATATATTTATGTATAGATGCATATGTTTATACATAAAAAGGAACGCTATTATTTCCACAAAAAGGAAAATTCGAAACCTGTACTCTTAGAAGAAGAAAACGTTCTTCGCATATAAAATAGCGGGTTTCAATGTATCTTGTGTGTATGTTTGTTTGAAAATCTGTTTGTTTTTTAATGGAAAACAAGATTGCATTCTCGAAAATTCTACCCACGGGTTATCACAATTTGATTTCTGGTTTTTGCGTTCGATAAAATAGAAATGTCGTCTGCGTGTATAGGTTATGTTTTTTCACTCAGAACGACTGAAATGGAACATAAAAACAAAACAAAAGGAATCGGAAGAATTTATTCCAATCGAAATTTAAAAACCAATATTTTTTTCTTTTTCTTTTTGACAGAAATCTCGACGATAGCTCCTTGGCTAATGTAACAACCGTAGAAATGCTCTGAAAAACAATTTTCGTAAACGTAACATGCGCTTTGGGTGCTTTTATGGTTTTGCTTCCTACTTTTGATCAGGATTTTTGTCACTGGATTTATATCTTCATTTTTTTTTTAGATCTAGATTTTATTTATATTGAAACCATGAGTGAATCTTCTTCTATGTTACATGAGAGAGATGTCTTTTTACATGAAACGCATGGGAATCACTTCAAATTTTTGAATAAATGCTCTTTATATTTCATATTTTATGGATATTATTTCATTTATGCTTTGTGTGGTAAATTCTTGTAATAATCATCTTGTAAAACTTTTATTATTATTATTAATTTTTAATTTTTTATCATTATATAATGCTTCTATTATATTTCTGAGAAATATATATGTATAAAATGAAGAAAATCTAATCGTATTTTTTCATCTATATTAATTTTGATATATTAAAGTTATTATTTCGAATTAACATGGATTGTGTTAAAATGAATAATGCTTTGTAAATATTTTTTAAAAATGTATTTAAGGAAGATTTACTGAATAATTAATTTTCACATAAAAATAACATTAAAAATAATTCCAAGTGCAGTAAAATAAATAATTTTATGTATTTATTAATTAACTTTTAGAGTCTAACCTAAATTAAAACAGTTTAATTATTAGATTATATTCATACATTACCCAAATTTATTCTTGTTTTTTTCTTAAAAAAAAATACATTTTGCTTATTGTATATCGAAAATGAAAACTATTTTTAAAAATCGTAAAAACAAAATCAAAGAAGATTTATTATTTAAAACAGCTATCTGAAAAGATTGACCTTTTTTTTTCCTTTATTGACGAATAAATCATGCAGAATGTTTTTTTTTTTTCAATCAATAATAGTTTAATTGAACAATAAAAAATTTTATAATAATGAATATTATAAAAACTTATGCAGCCTACCTGTTTTTGTCTAATATTTCTTTTTTTATTAATAAATAATTTTTCCTTTATCATGTCAAATGATAATTTGTACTATTCACCGATATTTTTCTTAATAAAATGTATCAAAATTAAAAACATTTTATATTAAACAACCTAGTGGTATGTATCCTATTATTAGTGATATACATTTAATCCATTATAATGTAATGATAATCTAATATGCATATCACTAGATAATCATTATTATAATCTAATATGTATATCACTAGATATGAGAATAGATACATTTAATCTACATATATCTATTGTCATATATGGTGGTATACATTTAAAAAGATTTTCTATAGATTAGCAGCATTTAAAGCTCGTGATAAAATATAATTTGAGACATTTGCTGCGATTTAACGGAACAAAATTTATTAAGTGCTGTCAAATAACAATTTTATTTGTTTGTGCAATACCTTCATATTTAATTGTTAAACTCTCCGTATCATGGAATATGTGCTCATTGAATTTTCAGACATTTTTAATCCTGATTTAAAAAAAATTGCTAGAAAGAATTAACAGATTATTATATGAAACAGTAATTACTCGTCTATAAGTATAAAATACTGAGATTTAAAAAAAAAAAAAGTACCTTGAAAAATCTCTATTTATTTATTTTGTTTTCATTTATACATGTTTTTATATCAAAAATTACATAATTGCCTTAAAAATAAATTAAACGATTTGTTTTAACTCTGAGTTCTTTATTTTTAAGGTAAAAACATTGTTTTCTATTTAAAAAAATCGTTATACTTTTCTTCTCCTTCACTTACGCAGCAACGCCATGATTACCCAAGGTCATGTGCCTACTGGTAGATTTCGAGACAGGAGAAGTTTTTTTACGGGGTAGGATTGTCAGCCCTAGTCCAACACTCCACAGTCATATTATATCGAGACTTACAGTTTAAAGTGGATTCCGAACCTCTAAACACATACATCCATGGCATCGTCGGGACTCGAACCCGAAACCTTTGGCACCGAGCGCCAGAGCGGTAGTTACTCGACCATTAGATCCCTCTGTAATACTTTGCTTCATTATTTTTTTTTTTTTTTAGATTAAGTAAGATAAAAACAGTTAAAACATAATTTGTAAGGTAAAAACCTAGTTTTTATTAGGAAGGAAAAAACTCTGTAATACTTATCTTTCTCTTCAATGGCGCAACAGACCCATGATGGGCCAAGGTCGTTTGCCTACAAGAAGACTTTGAGACAGGAGATATTTTTCTTTTTACGGGGTTGAATTATCAGCCCTAGTCCAACATTCTTCAATCATATTAGACCGAGACCTACGGTTTAAAATTGATTCTTAACACTACAAACATCCATTGCATTGCTGGGACTCGAACCCGAAACCAGCGTCACTGAGCGCCAGTCACTTGGCCATCAGGCCCTCTATAATACATTGGCGAATTAATTTTTTTTACGTTATGTACTTTCATCTAAAATTAGTATTTGTTCATTTATATGCATTATAATTATTTGTTCATTTATGTGTTTTTTTGTTAAGAAGATAAAAATAGTTAAAACATAGTTTGTAAGGTAAAAACATAGTTTTTTATCAGAAAAAATGTAATACTTATCTTCTTCAATGGCGCAACAGCCCCAAAGTGGACCGTTGCCTATTGGCAGATTTCGAGACATGAGATGTTTTTCTTTTTACGGGGTTGGATTATCAGCCCTTGTCCAACACTCTACAGTCATATTAGATCGATACCTACTGTTTAAAGTGGATTCTAAACCACTACAAACATCCACGGCACCGCCCGGACTCGATCCCGGAACCTCTGACACTGAGCGCCAGAGCGTTAGTCACTCGGCCATTAGGGCTTCTCTGTATTACTTTGGTTCATTAAATATTTTTGTTGAAAGTACATAAAGTAAAAAAAAAAAGTGTATTACTATGCGTTTTGTGAAGTAATAAAAATAATATGTACCACAACAAAAACTTTCCTCGAATACTTTTGTGTATTTTACTCAAAGAATCCGATGCTTTAATTTACAAAATACTTCACGTTCATTAAAAAGAAGAAGAATTTTTGTGACGAAGAAAAACAAAAAATGAAAAGCCAAGCGATCGATTCTTTTCCATTAATTACCCTACTATAGCTATTAGGAGATGAATCCCTCCATGTCTTCATCTTAAAAGAAAATATATCCTTTTATCTAAACGCAGGGAATTTAAAGTGGCTTCCAGTTTCAGAAAATGTTTTTAATAAAGAAAAAGTCGAGGTGAATTTCGCGAAATATCGGTTGCAAAATTGGTCGATTTATCGATTTTGTTCTTTGAAGACTTTTTAATTGATTCTTTGGGTTCTTTGTCGTCGTTTTAATTTCGAGCTCCTTTAATGTGTTTTTCTTACGTTTACCTTTTGACGTTTACGATCCTTAGAGTGCTTACTTTAAAAATTCGAGAAGAGGGATATTTTAATATCGTTTAGCGGTAATGCCACCTATTAATAAAATCTTTTGATTAACTTTTATAATAATTTCGATATAGATATATTTTTCTTTTTTGTAATAGTTGTTACTTCAAGCTTTTTTACGAAACTGAGAAATAATAAATAATTCTTATTAAAGTAGATAAATATCATTATTTACTTATAAAATTGCTAACCCATTTTCACTTCGTACTTCGATATATTTTTGCATATTTTTTAAAGATTTTAAAATGTGATGAAAAAATAAAATTAAACAACAGAGAAGACTATAAAACGTAACGTAAATTTCTTTTTGTGAAATGTAGGGATAGTTAAAATAATAATATTATAATAACGTCTCAACATATACTAAACCTAACGGCTTCAAGAAGAGGGCCATTTTCAGGTTCTTTAGAGACACTTAATTTTTTTTATTTACAAGGACAATATATATAATACAGAACTCTATTCATTACAAATTATTAATTACAAAAAATGATAAATAAAGGTTTAAATTTGATTTGCAAGTGCAGTTCACTCCAAAGATGGAAATTTTTAGAGTTCTCAAGTCTACGACGAATCTAATTGCCTAGTCTGCGGCAGACCTTAATTATCACATAGCGTGATACACGAAACCTCAATAAGCTCACTTTGAGAATAGGCCTGTTCAGCACTTAAAAACTATACTTCTGGTCGACTCGTCGCAGAACTCTTTTCTCCAAAAACAACCCTTTAAGATAATCCATCAAGAGGGAGAGGGAGGCCAGCTTCCCTCACTTCTCATTGGAGTAGACATTTTCTCAGCTAATTATCTATCACCAATGCAGCAATTCATCACGTAGTCCATCTGTAATTATTCCGACCTGTGAATGTCGAACAGACAATTTCTAATTTCATGATGTATCATTATCCATGGCATTGATTGTCTGTTATCAGATTTGAGTAGCAGGTTGTTCTTATTAGCACAATGCACTAATTGCATGTAATATAAATATCCACGATACTGCTTATATGCTGTCAGATTTGAGTGACAGATTGTTATTATGCTCTTATTAACATAGATGTAGCCTAATGAAATAAGACTTACATCCAAAATTGAATTTAAAACATATATAATAAATATTATAAATAATATATTACGAAAATATTTAAATGTATTTAAATAATACGCTTTCTAATGTTGCAAGTTCCATTAAATGCAGAGAACAAAAAATATAACTAGGAATTTCATACTAAATAAATACAGTATGATCATACAAGTCAGGACAAACTTTAGAAATTAATAAGGACAGAAATATAACCCTTTTATAGAAATAGCGAAAGTGAAACTTTATTTCCTCAAATAATAAAAAATTAACGCTAGAATATTTTTTTGTACTACCATAAAGTGATGTAATTTGAGCAACTGTGCGTTCAAATTAAAGCACCAAATAATAGATTAATATGCCGTGTGTAATCAAATTATATAATACATCCTGTAGATAGATCAATGGTTGATGATTGTTTAATACAATGTCCATCATTCATCTATTCAGTTGTAAACAAAGCACTGCACTGTTCTCAGCATTATGTAACATTTATGATATCATGGTATATATATGTTTCTAGAATGCAATGTTGCCCACGGTGCTGGTTTATCAAAGCACCCTTTTGAATTTAAGTAACCCCACAACCAAAAGCCACGAGGTATAAGGTCGGATGATCTGGATGTCCCAACACTATCAAAGGAACTACTGAGGACACGGTTCTTTTCAAATGTTGGCGTCCTGATGGCCTTTGGTACCACAGGCTTCAAGTTTGAGTCCTGCCGTAGGCATGGATATTTGTCAGTGGTTCAGAATCCACGTTAAACTGTAGGTCCCTGTCTAATTAGCCCAAAGTGTGCACAAAATGACCGTAAAGCGACAAACAAAACCTCAAATGTTGATAATTACAGGATTGATTATTATCAATATATAGTTGATAATTATCAATATGTAATTGATAATTATTGATTAATTGTTGCAATAATTTACAGGAGTAGTAATATAAGAAGGGAACCAATCCGAAGATGCATTTTCATGTGTAGAAACTACTTGTGGTAAGAAAAGAAATAACCACCTCAATAAGGGCGTTGCCATCTAAAGCTGCTCGTCATACACCGTCAGACTAGTCTCTATCTGGACAAAGTCATCTAGTGGTCATAAAAGCATTAATATTATTGGAAAAAATAATTCTTCATATTTTTTAAAGATCTTCTTTTCTATGCAAGAAGCATTTTTTTATCTTCATATGGTTCGGTTTGTCGCTCTATGGTCATCTTGTGTACACGAGGGCTAAACAGACCAGGACCTACAGTTTTAAGTGGATTCCAAACCACTAACAAACATCCATGCGACCGTCAGGATTCGAACCTGAAGCCTCTGGTACCAAAAGCCAGAGCGTTAGCCACTTGGCCAATAGGCCGCTTTTTATCTTGATAAGTTTCTGAATTATTACTTTTTACTGCCTGCTCTGACTTTTGGAATCAATATGTTTTTCAGGAATTCCATTTAACTTTACATAGAAGAAACGCGAATATGAATGTCATAATACATAAATACATTAGCTCTCATCATACAAATAATTTAATTACATTTACTCTTACCCTTGACATTTCCTTAAATATTCCACGAATCCATCTCTCAGACCATTGATTGGGAAAACTCAACAGGTGCCTCTTTCAAGGGAAAACCTGCAGAGAAATCTCTCCCTTGCTAATAGCCCTCTACTTTTCCAATAAAAATAGTTTCTCCGCCCCCTTAATGTTGTTGCTCGGGCACCTTCTGTTCCCAAATCCCTTTAACCCTTTTTGGTAGCAAAACCCATTAGAGAATTTATTCTTACTTTCTCTTTTCGGGAATAACTATTCTAAAGGAATCTTCGTTGCAGCGAATTGATTACCTCACTTTCAAGCATGGTTCTCCCGAGACCAATTCTGGTTCCTCTAAACCGATGTTCGATGCTGGTGCTGCAGAAACATTTCTATTCGAAACAAATTGTTTGCCGTGATTAATAGCCGAAAAACGTGCTGCTGCTTCAATTGAAGACCGATTTTCAGATCATTCGGGCTTCGACCGGTCCTTTGTGGTTTCTAATGATCGCGCTCCTCAAACTTTCTTGCCGATTGTTCATTGATCACTCGGCCATATTTAGAGATGAGGGTAGGCAGCTCCTTGCACGAACTTTGAATTGAATTATTTATTCCCATTCATTATTGATTATAATGATAAATTATGAAAAAAATTACGATGATGAGTTTTTTATAAAAAATTTTTATCGATTTCAAATTACTATTGTCCATTTACTGATATTAAGTTTAAAACTTTCAGCACAAGTTTTTTAAATTAAAATAAATGTTACTTATTAGTTTTAAACGATCCAGTGATAAATCTGATACTTATTTCATATATCTTCATTCATTGATTACTTTGGTATGTTCATATTATTTCTTACAAAAAACGCTACTGGTGGTATGGCTTTCAGAGGGCACATTGGTGTATGCATATTATTACAAAAAGCACTACTTGTGGTATGACTTTCAGATTTGGTTTGGTTTGTAGCTCTACGGTCATTTTGTAAACACGGGGCTAAACAGACCGGGAGCTACAGTTTAACGTTGAATGCCTGTAATGGATTCAGTATAACGGTTTTAACAGCCTACAGTTTAGCGTAATGTTTTAACAGTTGAATGCCTGTGGTGAATTTCGAACCACTCACAAGCATCCATGCCACCGCCAGGATTCACATCTAAAACCTGTGATACCAAATGCCAGAGCGCTAGCCACTTGGCCGCTATGACTTTCAGAAGCTGTACATTGGCATATGCATATTATTCCTTACAAAAAATGTTTGTGGCAAGACTTTCAGAGGCAGCACATTGGTATGCGCATATTATTCCTTACAAAAAAAACTGCTTGTGGTAACTCTTTCAGAGGCAGCACACTGGTATGTGCAAATTATTCCTATAAAAAATGCTTGTGGTAACGCTTTCAGAGGCAGCACACTGGTATGTGCAAATTATTCCTTATAAAAAATGCTTGGTAACGCTTTCAGAGGCAGCACACTGGTATGTGCAAATTTTTCCTTATAAAAAATGCTTGTGGTAACGCTTTCAGAGGCAGCACACTGGTATGTGCAAATTATTCCTTATAAAAAACTGCTTGTGGTAACTCTTTCAGAGGCACAACACTGGTATGTGCAAATTATTCCTTATAAAAAATGCTTGTGGTAACGCTTTCAGAGGCAGCACACTGGTATGTGCAAATTTTTCCTTATAAAAAAAATGCTTGTGGTAACTCTTTCAGGGCAGCACACTGGTATGTGCAAATTATTCCTTATAAAAAATGCTTGAGGTAACGCTTTCAGGGCAGCACATTAGTATGTACATATTATTCTTTACAAGAAAAATGCCTGTGGTAAGAACTTTCCAAATGAACACATTCATTAATGTGTTCATAATTCCCTTACCAAAACACTGCTTGTGGCAAGACTTCCAGAGTCAGCTATCCCAAATGTGAATCTCGTATGGGAGAAATCTTGAAAAACGAAGTCGAGAACTAAACCCTAAATAGAACGGTCAGAGAATACAATTCGATTCGATTCATACGGTTGCTCCTATTCTTTCAATCCCCCACTCGAACTCTCTAAGGTCTCTAACTAAGGAACTAACTAACTCTCAAAGTTCTCTAACTAAATTCTAGTTTTTTGTAAAAATTAATGTTATAAGAATAAAATTTATATTAAATTTCAATAAATAAAATTGCCAAATAAATAATATCTCTGTGATATCTTGTTAGCATATGTTTGAATTTATTTTAAATGTTTCAGATACAATTAGGACGTATATGCTGTAATTATTTTATGAAGGAAAAACATTTTTGATTATAAAATTATAAAAGGAACTTTTTCATATATTGCTTTACTTATTTGCTTCTTATATCCTCAAAATTATTTTTATTATTAAATTAAAGCATATCTCATTCCTAAACAAAATGATTGTATAAAACAATACCATAAATTAAATGAAATTAAACTTTATAGTTACTGATAAATGATGATTATTTCTGTTGATATTATAGATTTTTCCACCCAAATAAAAATTAAGTAGAACTGAACACCATTAAATATACCACTAATGTTCTTCGAAATATTATATTTTTAAAAATTGTTGCAGGTCATATATATACTATAATAATTTAATCTGGTTTCATTTAATAGATTGAAATAGAGTATTAATTAAAGAAGAAGCTGTAGATTTGACTTTTGATTTATATACATGTTAGTGATACTGTATTCGTTATAAAAATATTGTTATAAAAATACATTCTAACATATATAAGATTCATAGTCTTTTCACATTAGATAATTTAATTTTTCATTTATTAATTTTTATCAAACATCTTCAATTATGTGTATTCCTTTAATTATCCAGTGTTTCTTAGAATTTCAGTATTTATAAACAAAAAGAGAAAAAGAAACAAAATATTTCTTCAATTTTTTTAACATTAAAAATGAAAATTTAATTAATTACTGGGATTTTATTGCAATTATTATGTATAAATTTGTATCATTCTATTTTATATGCTGAATTCTTCAAAATACTGCAATTTTAAAAAAATATCGCTGTAAAGGGAGGGACATAAAAACACTTCTGTTTTTCTAAAAATCATATTTCAAAATCAATTTTGAAAATCGGAACTATCAGTGAAGTTAAACCAGTTTTCTACAATTGAATAGCATTTTTTTCTTCCATTTTTTTTAACTTGTTTGTCCGAGTTTTTTATTTGTAGCAACTTTTAAATTACATTTCAGTAATGAACTGTCCACTCTTCTGTGTCTCTCAGCTTTGATAAAGAAAAAAAAAAAAATAATAAATGTTTGTCTTTTTTAGTCCTTCTGTAATTTGTAATAAAGTTATTTATGTTGCATTCTTCATCTAAGGCTTCAATTCTGTCTCACTCTCTTTTTAAGAATACATACAGCCAGATATTATTTTACATTGTGAAATTGTTGAAGTTTATGCTTTAATCAATAATAACAATTTTAGGACTATGAAACACAAAACTCGTAAGCTACTTCGCTCCCTAAAAATATACAAAGGCATATTTTATATTTTATACTAAAATAGTTTATAAATTGAATAAAAATATTTGAAAAATCACTAATGCCCAAATAATAACTATAAAATACTATAAAAATAATGGTAAAATCTCAAAATAGGGGCCGTTAGTATTTGGCGTCAATCTCTTCTCAAAGTGCGCCAAGAAACAGGTTTCGATTGATTGTTTAAGTTGTGTTAAGTTGTGACGAAATGTTTTGGAAGTAAATAATGATTTTTTATTTCAAATATTTTATTATTTATTTTGAATTGCAATTAGTATTATTAATATGAGTGTTATTTAAAATTAAAATCAGTTTATTAAATGTTTAGCAGATAATAATTTCTTCTACTCAATTCGTTGTAATTAGTCGCCAGCATACATTTTCGCATTTTTAATGAAATATGTGAAACAAATATTTTTTACTTAGAGAAAAAATTCTGGGAATAATATTTATTTATAGTTTTCAAGATAGCAATTTTAAGTAGTTTGCTTTACAAAAATTGTAAAATTTCTACATTACAAAACATTACAAGAAACCTTGGTTATATCATTTGGCTACTTATCACCCAGTTGGCACAATAAAAGTCGCCAAACCCCAACGGCCCCCTATTTTGCGATTTGAGCAAAATAATATTTATAAATTATATATATATATATATATATATATATATTATATATATAAATATATATATATATATAATTGAAAAAGTGAAATATTTAGTACTATAGTTATATAATGATACTGAGAACATTTATTACCATAATGATTATAATAAATATTATATACATTATAATAAGTGTTACTAGGAAATAACTAAAAAAAATAAATTATTATTATTAAATCGTTTATAGTCCATTAAATACATGAGACTGCAAATCGAACCCAGAAAAAATATAACTTTCCATTCGATATAAGATATTGAGACACAAACTACTGAAACAAATATAAGACGTCTCTCTTTCAAGATAAACATGGAAAAATATTGCAAAAACTCCATCGTTTTTTCCATCACATACCTTTTAGATTCCGAACAGATATGAAAGAAGAAAAAAAGAATTCCCTAGATGGACACTGGCCATCAAATGACTTCTTCTCCCATGAATTTTGAAGCGAAATATGAAATCAATACGTGTCCACAGCCTTTCATGCGGATGAACAACATGAAAAGCTCTCTCTATTTGATTGGTTCGACTGCAGTTCATTCACGTTGGTCAACGTCGCTAGAGAATATCGTTTGCATGATGAGAAAAAAGAGGAACAAATCTTTTAGAATTTTTTGAGGGAAAGTGGTTCCTAAAGAATTGGGAATAAAAAAATTTTTTTTCGTATATTTCTACAATATAGAAGAAATGCAATTTTTTATGATTACTAATAAATACACTTTTATTTTTTATTATTTATTTTCTGAGTTATTTTTTATTTTATCTGATTAACGCAACACTTTGGCAACATAATTTTTGTATGATTTCTAGAATTCCTAAAGTATTATTGGAAAATGGAACAATATTAAGAGTGAAAGCTAAGCCTAATTCAAAAAACAAGCTGTGACTTAAAGATTTGGAAGTAAACAGTTATTTTTTTTATTTCAAATATTTTTATTACTTATTTCGAATTACAATTAGTATTATTAATATGAGTGTTACTTAAAAATTAAAAACTGCTTGTTAAAATGTTTGACTGAGAGTAATATTTTATACTCAATTCATTGTAATGAGTCGCCAACATAAATTTTCACATTTTATTGAAATATATAAAATAAATAATTTTTACTTATTAGTATTATTCATAGAATTTTTTATAAAGAATTTGTTTTCAAGACGACAACAATTTTAAGTAGTTTGCTTTACAAAAATTTTAGAATTTCTCTTAATTTACTTTTATAGCTGATGTATTTTTGTATCCAGAATAATTCTTTATTTTGTAGTAGAGTAATTAAACAATTCAGAATAACTGTTTATTTCTAGTAACAAATATTACTTACAGTTACTTCTAAAGTAGTAACATATTGTTTAGTGGAATATAAATTCGAAATAAGATTAAAATGTAGATTTTGGAATATTCAATTCTTTCACTTTAAAGTTACTTATTTTTTAAACCAGTAAATAAATTATTGTTCTAATAAATATTTCACTTTTCTTTTTAATTATTTTTAATTCTTTTATTTTTTGTTTATTATTTTATGAGCTTATTTTTATGAAATTTTCTTAATATTTAGAAGGAAAAAAATTTCAATATTCTATGATGAATATGTAAAAAAATAATAATTAGTAAAATTTAAGACAGAACTCCCTAGATTTCAAATTTAAATGTAAAATTTTTTTTTATAGTGTGAAAATGTATTACATCCTCCTGCCTATGTTTAATAGAAGAACTTATATTTAAATTTAAAATTGAAGAATTCGAATATTATTGATTCAATTGATTAAAAATTATTTTCAAATTGAATGCGTTATAAAACTTAAATTTAATTGCAATGATAAAAGAATGAATGGAACTTAATTAATAGATAGAAAAATTTAAATTTAATACACAGAATAAAATTAATTAAAAAGTCAAAATATTATATTTAAGTACACAACGATAAGAACTGTTAAATATATAGTGTTTGAATTAAAATGATGATCCTTAAAAGTTTATAACAATGTAAATGCATTTCGAGATAAAATCGCAGAACAGGGAGTCGTTGTGATTTATTTGGCGTCCAAAATTATTTTTCGCCTAAGTGCAAAATGATAGGTGCGATTCGAAGTGAAGAGAATTACAACCCTACCCCGATAGCTCTATTTCATGAAGCATTTGAAAAACAGACAGAAAAAAGTGTTGACAATTTTAGGAATTTTAATGGAAAAAAAAAAAAAAAAAAAATTGTTGAAAATTTTAGGAATTTTAATGGAAAAAATAAACAAAAATTGTTGAGAATTTAAGAACATTTTTAAGGAAAATGTACTTACTCGGGATGCTGGAATTTGATTAAACTGCGTAATCAAATTCTAGCATTACGTTGGATTATATACCACCCAGAATAATGTTCTCTTACATATTGACATCCATGCAGATTTCTCTGAAAAAACTTCCAACTCCATTCAACTCCATTCAATCTCACCAGCTATATCCTGCAGTCGAATGTCTCCGGATACAGTCATATGTAATTCTCATAATACCTTAAAAACTCATTTTTAATTGAGAGAACCACGAGTTTTGATGAATGGGTCTCTTCACATTTAGTGCTACATCATTAAATTCCGATCTGCATCTCCATATATATCCATCAAATTTATCTTTCATAACCGTTAGAATCATATAATTTCCATAAATAGGACACACGACATTCTTAGCAATCAAACCTTCAAACATATACCATTCAATAGTTTATTAATCACGACATTCTAAATGCCAGATGAAATCCTTGCTGTAATTCTTTCAATTTTAAGAAATCTCTGGAATCTATGTTCTCAAAATAAAATTCTTCAATATCAGACGTCACAAATCTAAAGACTTTTAATCAGTACACAAGGAAAAAAAAAGCAGCCTCATGAACTTGAAACGAGTGATATGGATCGTTATTAAAATTAACGGTTTCTAATTCTTCTAGAATATTCCAGTAATTTAATTAAACCATGTAATTAATATCAGCTTATCAAAAGCACGTAATTAATCGTGGCCATTCAGGCATGGCACCTTCGTTTATCACATTTGACTATTTTTGCCCTCTTGGTGGCCAAAAAAAAAATCGCCAAAACCAACGGCCCTATTTTTGCGATTTGACTTATTTCTGAATATTAATAATTATAAAAGGTATTTTTATTTATTAAAAATTATAAAGGTAATTTAAGAATAATATTATGAAGTTCAGTGAATTACTGACTGCCACCCCACTTTAGAACATTCTTGGCTTTGTTCTTGAGAGGAGATATCTGGCACGAGCAAAGGGTCGTGACCAAGGTCAAACGAGGATGGGAAAAGGTTGCGTGAACAGCTGATTTTTAATTGTAGGTAATATTTAATTGTAAATATTTAAGTAATAATTAAACCCTGTAAATATTTAACACTGCAGCTATATACTTCCTTCAATAAAACCGACCAACATCATTAAGAAATATGGCAAATATATTAAACTTTTATAAAATATTCCGACTCGATTTATTACAAATCATTCTTTTGAATAATAAAAATAATTGCCGTTGTCTTAACTGAATATTCTAAACAATTTAATTAAATATTTAATTCTTAGTTGTCTCGAAGAACATGTTCTTCAACATAAATTTAGAATTCCATACCATTCCTTATACTTTTATCCTGTTCGTAAACATTCCTTCACAGCTTTCTCTGGAGAATTCATCATTCGTTTAATTTTGAAAATTCGAGAACTAAATTTTTAATTTTGGAATAAAAGCTCGTTTAGTGAAGAAATGAATGTGCAATATCGACAATCATTAATTATGCTAAATGTACATTTTTAATGGCTGAATGTCTCAAATGCCATTTAATTAATGGTTGGAGTATTTTTTGAAAGTGATAGTTAATATTTCATAATTTATTCGCTATTTACTCGGATCATTTGAAACTGCATTAGAAATTTATAAATATATTATAATACAATCTCTGACTTTTAAATTGAGATTCCGTAAAAATTCTTCACTTTTGCTAATGTAAAAATTTTATTAGTTTAATATAAATTTCTAGAAAGCCAATAAATAAATATATTTCTTTTTTTTAAATCATATCTAAAATTGTTTACCAATATATTTTATTTGTAAAAATTTAACTATGATTTTTTTTATAATAGTATTAGTATACAAAACAATTTGGCAACATATACATACAACAATATACAGAAATTTACATGAAATTTGAAAAAAATAGTATAGATATTTAATAACATAAAAGATAAAATTTGATGTATGGGCATAAAATTGATTGTTTATTAATAAAAACGGATTATTTATGTATTTATTTTTTAAATTATTTAAAAAATAAAATAAATTCATTTTCTGAGTAACCTGAACTTGTATTGAAATAAATTATGTATTGTATATTCTGCCAGAGAAAGTTATCTGCAAGATTTTCAAACCATTTTCCTAATATTTGAATTTTGTTTGAATATTATTTTCAAATCGAATTAAATAGCAAAATATTGCTATGGTTTTGTTATAAATCTATTATATTTTCAAGTATTCTATTGATCATTGGATTATATTGTTTTATGTTTTGTATCTGTATAAAATTTGAAATACTAAATCACCATTAAATTTTGTTTACAAAGTAGTTATATTAAGTAGCAAAATGTTGTTATGGTTTTGTTGTAAATATATTATATTTTCAACGATTCTATTGATTCTTGGATTACATGTTGTTTTGTATTTTGTATCTGTATAAAATGTTGAAATTCTAAATCGCTATTAAATTCAATTTGCAAAAACTTTACATAGATTTTTTGCATCTTTTAAAAGTACATTAAAAAATGTTTTTGGTTTCTTTCATAATTTTTAAAATTTAAATTTGAAACATGTATCTAAATTTTTTCATAATAATTATTATTTTCCGTGATGTTTGGTGGCATTTTGAAAATAAAAAAACTGTTTACTAATAATTTACCGATAATCATAAATTGCAATTCTCTAAAAAAAAGGATGGATATATTTGTCTACAATATATTGTTTCATTTTCGATAATTTTTTGTGGCATGAATTGTTCTTTGCATTTAAAAATAATTCTTGAAAAGCAATACTTTTAAAAAATGAATTCTTTCATACCCCGTGTCCCATGTAGAAAATACTAAATCTGGAGTGACATTTTATAGATACCACAATAACACTAAAATATCCAGCACGAAATACCTATTGTTAATATTTCTTTTTTCCTCCGTTATCACAGAAGCCCCATGCTAAGACGACAAACCGGACTTAGATCACTTGCTATCCCAATGATATCCGGGGACATGTCAACGTCCCCTGCAATCTATGTATCCCAGGAAGGCTGTTATTTTATGCGTTATGTGCGCCGTGACTGCGCATGCCCGGAACGATATCCGCTATAAACCTGACAACGAAGAAGAATGCCCGGACAGTTAAAAAAAAGAAGGATATGCATTTCTCTTCTTCGGTTTTAGGATGAAATGCACTTTGGCTTGGCGACAACCTGACTGAAAAAAATATATAGGGAGGGGCAGCCGAGGGAGTGTAAATAAATGCCTTCGAACTGTAATCCTCAGGCGGTTATGCAAGATATTCTGGAGGAATAAACCCGTCTCCAAGGTAACGCCACATTTTTAGAAACTTTTCTGCCGCTTCTTCTTATTTTGCATTGAGGAATATGGAAAAACCCAAAAAGTGAGAGTTTTTGATTTTTTTCAGAAACAGGATTTTGATATTTTTATTGATATTCTACACAAATCTTGTCATTCTGTGGATGTTAGATTAGGTGGCAGATTATACCATTTATTTTTGCGGATTTTTAATCTTGTCAGATTTCTTTCATCTGAAGCAATCTAATAGGTAATAAATTTCTTTTATTGGTACATTTTAGTATAAGTAGTCCGCATATAAGATTTCAATGATCATAAAATTCATTATTTAAAATATTTTCCCACTTAAGTGTTTTTATAATGCTTCATCAACTCGCTAAGTTTGTTGGCCACCTTATAATTAAAATATATCTTTTCGATGTGCTAACATAATAATGTTAGCGTAATTCTCTTTTGTACCACTGCAGTTTAGTATAAATATTTCCAGAAGCGGTAACTAAGAAAAGATTTAACCATGTTTTACCATTTATATCGATTGGAATATGATGTACCGATTTAACCATTTTATGAATGAATCTATGGTGTGCAGATTTAACCATTTAGATCGATTGGAATGAATCTATGGTGTGCAGATTTAACCATTTAGATCGATTGGAATGAATCTATGGTGTGCAGATTTAACTATTTAGATCGATTAGAAAGAAATCTATGGTGTACAGATATAACCATTTAGATCGATTGATATGAATTTTATGGTGTACAGATTTATCCATTTAGATCGATTAGAAGGAATCTGTGGTGTACAGATTTGTCCATTTCGATCGATTGGAATGAATCTATGATGTACAGATTTAACCATTTTATATCGAATGGAATGATTCTGTAGTGTGCAGATTTAGCCATTTATATCAATTGGAATGTTTGTGAGTGCGTCGCTAGAACTTGCTGTCTTGTTTTGGAAATAGTCATCTAGAGATCAGAAATAACACCGTTTATTACTATTACCGTTTATTATTACCTATGGTAAGTATTCCTTAATAAAACTGTGATCTGGCTATTATAGTTAATTTACTTTCGTTTTTACGAGGACTACTTTTTTGTTTTACTAATTTCTTTTGGTCTTACGGATCTTCTGGACAACATGTTCCATATCCTATTTTTGTATATTTTCCTTCGGTTCTTTTTTTATCTGCCTGTGTAGTTCTAGTCGTTCAACCTTTTTGATATTTGCATATTATCTATTGTTTTTCAGTTTCGTTGCTGCAATTTATGCGCACATCGAATCTTGAGCAATTTCTTAATTTTAATCTTAATTAATTTTTAATCTTAAGCAATTCTTAACTTTTTTTTAGAGATCTGAATGTGAGCATTTCCATGCTTTTGTGTTGAAAATGGTATGGTGGTATGGCTTTGTTATACAACTAGCGTAGTAGATAATTGTAGCGATTTTGTTGTGCAAAATGGCCGTGTTTATACTTTTTACTCCTTGTCAGTTCTCCTTTGGGTTTCATGTTGAGTTCTTATAAAATATAAAATCGAAACATATTGCAAATATCTGTACATTGAATATATGATGATATATAAAATTCCTTCGTTTATATACTGTAAGGACATAAGCATATGGCTGTGTTCATTCAAAGTGAACTTTCCTTTATAATAGTAATAGTTGCTTGATACAGAATATTTTCAAAGGAACCTGGCTTTTTAAGAATAAACTTTTAACATTAAGCGAGATATGCATCCCCATGAATTTAATATTCTACTTTGATCTAACTCAGAATTTCTTTCACAGGGATAAAGTTCTATAATGTGATGTCTAATGTAATTTAAGTTTAAAAGTGATAATATGAAAAAAGGACTGGTTTTCATGTGTTATGTTTGAAAATATGTACCTTCAATTTCATAACCAAGAACATCGTTGTATTTTATCAAAATAGGGTTTCTCATGGGGTTGCTATATAGTTTTTATATGAATATTTGCATATAAAAGTTTCTGAGAATAGTTTATGATAAAGTCGTGAGTCATTGATTCTTCAGGCAAAAAAGACTGTCGTTGTCTCAACAGAAGTATACATACTTCTAAGCTACTTTTAACATAAATCTCAGGGATGGCAACTTGGAATTCGCACTCTCTTCGAAACATATGGGGCAAATTTCTGGCGTAAAGATTTAAAATGCCTTTCATCAGGCATTTTTTCACTAACACATTTGAGCTTTTATTTGATCTTTCAGTAACTAACGCTTTAACTTCTTTAATTATATTACAGGGACTTAGGTTGGTCAGAATTTTTTTAAAAATATTTGCGTATCCAAATCGTTTTTCATAGTATTAACATAACATTTATATAATTTTTAAAACATCGAACATTTTAACCGTGATTTTATTGTCATTGGAATGGAAAATATCTAACAGATTCAGCGTTACTCAGGGGAACTATGAATTTGTTACACTGTAACCTCATTGCATTTACACAATTTACAGCCAGCAACATTATGATGATAGGCATTTGAGAGATTTCGTGTCTTCTTCCTGGTGTTATTTTGTGAGGACAATCCGGCCTTTATATTTATCGTGTAATATCCGGCATAAATACTGAAGCTTTCGGTTTGATGTATTGGATTTTGAACCAATAACTTTTTACGTCGAAACCAGCTTCAGGGTCGAATCCCTGGCAGTGGCATGGATGTTTGTTGGTGGTTTGGAGTCCCGTTAGGGTCTCGGTCTATTTAGCCTAAAGTGTGCCAAAATGATCGTAGAGCGACAAACCAAATCAAACCTAGGTCGCAAATCAAAGCACTATCCACCAGATGGATTCGCTCTTTGCCATATGATGCCATACAATGTTTATTACGATTACGATTATGAAACACTAACCATTTCATAACATGGTTTCATTGGATAATTCATATATATGCATATTTGCAAACTTAAGAAATTATATACCTTATTTATTATTAATTTAAGGTGTCAATGATACAATGTTTTCTTTATTAAATTTTTCCAGACATTCTTACCCTTAATATTTCTTGGAGTTTACCAGCATAAAATGAGATATTTATTAAGGCATGAACAGATTACAATTACTACAATGAAACGTCTTCAATTCTGGGGTCGTAAATGAAGAGAATCGATGGAAAAGATTCCAAAGGCCGAACATAACGATGAATAACACTCACCGGCGTGCGTTATTCATAGCAATTACTACAGTTTAAAGGCATTGTGCCTGTCTCCGTGTTTATCATGAATCTTTCCCATAATCATTTCATTACGGTATTTGGGGCCTAACATAAATTATCTCGGTATTAACAGATCATTAATCGTAAACAGTCATAAATCCCCTTTGCTGACGCTTCCAGACCCAAGTAATTCGTTAAGTAACGTAACAGTTGTCTCTCTACAGGAGTATTTCCAATCTATGTCTTATTAAATATCTTGCGAAATGCTTTGTGATTTACTTTGCTTTTAAGGAAATTAATTATTAATTTTATCATAAATTAATCCAATAAAGCTTTTCAACTATTTATCATAGCTACTGATTGTCCAAAGTGTAAAAAATATATGAAATCAAAATACTTTTGTTGTAGAATTTTTTCTTTTATATTTTAAGACAATTATTATTTGTTTACTTTATTTGTAGTT